>OY757015.1:847855-985615 GCA_963580285.1 Lucinisca nassula | reverse complement strand
TCTCTCTCTCTCTCTCTCTCTCTCTCTCTCTCTCTCTCTCTCCGTGGCCTTCATGTTGCTCATTGCTTTCTTATCGTGGCCTACATATTGTCCATTCTCTCTCTCTCTCTCTCTCTCTCTCTCTCTCTCTCTCTCTCTCTCTCTCTCTCTCTCTGAGTGTGACGCGCATGTAGCTAAGTGCATGGTATCTAGGTTTTGACGGTGCCAGAGGATCCCAGTTAGGTCTTTTTTTTAATTTCGCGACAAAATATAGAACTCCGTGAATGACGTCATTCTCTCCCCTCTCTCCTCTCTCTCTCTCTGAAAGTGTTTTTGTTTGATTTGAGGTTTAACGTCCCCGTCAACACTGTAAAGGTCATAAGATCATTTTGGAGACGTTGTTTTCAATTTTGTGGGACTTTTACCCGACATTTGGATGAAATGACATCTCAAGCCCTGTCGCCCAATGAAACCAATAGGGTTTATTAGCGTGTACGGTCCGCCTCGCACCGCGGTTCCTGGACAGACTTAGATCGTCTAAGCGGTTTACCAGTACTAGTGTGTGGGCCGGATTCAGCTCTGCGTGGAAGCATTTTGCAGCCCATATATTTCTTCAAGCCCCTATGGGCTCTGAAAGTGCCATGTCCAACATGTTGCTCAGTGTTTCTCTCTCTCTCTCTCTCTCTCTCTCTCTCTCTCTCTCTCTCTCTCTCTCATTATGGGCTAGCGCACCACATTGGGCCAACATCGGGCCGACAGCGATACGACGTCGCCATGGCGTATCGCTGTCGGCCCGACGTAGGCGTAGTTCAGATGATTCACACACACACACACACACACACACACACATACACACACACACACACACACACACACACACACCATTACCTACATGCTGCTCATTAGTCTCTCTCTCTCTCTCTCTCTCTCTCTGGCAGCGTTGTCAAACTTAGTTGCAGAGATGAATGCCTTGACCTGCTCCATCCTTCGAATGAGGATGTAAGGTGAAAATCTTGATCCTGCACAAACAGCACCAAAAAGATTGTTTTTCTTCTACACTGTTTTTGTAGAAGTAAAAGCCATACAGGGCTAATGTTATTTGTTAACGGTATAAGACGGAAAATAAATATTCTATGTATATATCGTCGGGCCGACGCTTGACCGACATTCTACGCTGACTGGGTGTCTTCCATTAAAGTTAAAGACCCCTACCTCAGTTTAGTTTTGTATTGGACTAACGGCCCAGTCAACACTATTTTATGTCATTTTTGAGCCGGTCAGTTTACCTGTCCACACTTTTCCTGGGCAGGCTTATACGTAAAGCCACGGTCACAAATCACTATTCGATCCCCGCCCGACTACTCGGGGACTGCGATGGGGTGAGATTGGGCTGGAGTCCGGTCGGCGTCCCGCCGGATGTTGGGGCGTCGGTGGTGGTCGGGAGGGGCCCGGTTAAATTTTAACTCGTAGTTAAAATTCTCCCCGAAAACTCACCGACTTCTAGGTCGGTGGCACATCGATAAAAGTCGAGCAGAGCTCGTACCGACGTCGATGGCATCGGCTGGCATCCGGTAGTCGTAAAGCGGACCCCGACCAATCAGATAATCGGGCAGTAATCGGCCGAGGCCCGACAGATGATCAAGCGGAATCCGCTGGACGAATCCCGGTTTCGACTGGCGCCGCTCGATCGCTGATTGACGCTCGACTATATAAGGGCCCGATCTCCGATGGGTGCCAGTTTCTAGCAGACCAGTAGGGAGCATTGTACATAAACGTTTGATAACTGCCCATGCAAAGGACGGTACGCGATCCATTGCTTCATCCACCATCAGCGGTAGCAGTTCTTCTCCCGCACACAAGGTTGCAAAGACCACATTGGCACGGTGCCGAGCCCTAAGCAGCCACTCCTGTAACCTCCGGATCCTTTCCTGGGGTGACGGTAGGTGCAGTGGTGGGATAAGAGGCATCTTGTTCCGCTTTTCTTCGAAAGTTTTCCTCGACGTCAAGAAAAAGGATGTTCACCCACCAACAGAGCTGACCCATTTGTTGTATAGGCAGGAGAGGTTGCAGTTTATATACCCCTGAACAACTGGACAATTCCCGGCTGGGGTAAACCCGTCCCTTGTCCGGCGGCCGGAAACTGGGCGGACATCTGCGGAACATCGACCGATGCTCGGGGACTAGTAACAATCGCCGGGTATACGGTCGGTAACCTGCAGTGCACCGGCCTATTTCCGCCCGGCGTATACGCCGATGCTTCCCCGCAAAACTTAGGCTGACACCGCCCGATTCCCGGCGGATGTCTCTCTAGGCCCCACACGGCATACTTTTTGCCAAAACCGAGCCAGACACCCATTTCTCGGCTTGGACTGCTGGCCGACCACAACGTATAGTATAGCTCGGCCGGGGTACGCCGAATTTGTGACCGAGGCATCAGCAGTTAACCAGTACAGTGCACACTCTTTCGCCACTGACAACTGCCCTTCTTGAATCAGCGGATGCCCAGTGGTAGAGAATGGCCGTGGAAAATATTTCACGATCTATCTCCACGAAAGAATGTTGCCGACCCGGCAGGTACCGAACACGCGCCTTTCTGATCACCAGTCAGACGTTCATCCGACCGAGGTACTGAGGCCGATGATTATCATACGAGATATTTTGGCCAGCAATAATCAAGTGTATATAAATGTAAAGTGCAGATAACTCCATGTCAACAGACATACAACGTCTAAACAACGTCCAAGTCAACAGACATACAACGTCTAAACAACGATGCATTGACGCTGACGCAGCAAAGTCGATGCAACAACGAAATTGACATAGCGAGTAGCATCGGCTCCGGAACTTGTTACTCAAAAGTACCAGATTAATGTGGAAAATGATCATACCGACGGTAACGGGCCTCCGTGGCCTAGTGGTTAAGAGTGCTGACTCTTGAACATTAGGTCTCTCACCGCTGTGGTTCGAGTCTCGCTCGGGTCATATGTGAGACGCCAAGTTCTGCAACGGAAGGTAAGGTGGTTTTTCTCCGGGTACTCTGGTTTTCGCCCATCTCTGATTAACGATCGCTCGATACGGGTGAAATAATCTTGAAAGGGCCGTAAAACCAAAACCAAAAAAAAAAAATAAAAAAAATAAAAAAATACGGACGGCAGGTAATGACCTAATTTGGCGTTATTACGTAAAGCTAGAACCTAAAACCACTTCCCATCACGTGAACAAGTCCGTGAAATTAAGACCCCACTAAACCCCATTTTATATAAAGAAAACTGGGGTTTACGGGGAATAACATTAATTTCCTTAGTTCTGCTCCAAGACATAGGCTGTGGGTACTCGTTAGAACCGCCTCAATGAGGCGGTTCTAACGAGCATCCAAAACCTATGTTTGGAGTATAAATAGGAAAAATATCACAAATCTTCATCAGAAAAAGATGCTTTTTTTTAAGGTTTGAGAAATTTACTATATCCCACGGATGTGTTATCCTAATGCCATATTAACTGAACTTATTTTCTCTGAAATTCTTGTGCCGACATTTTGGAAAGCTTTGAAAAGGTTTGAGGGTCACTGACGAGGCCTTATTGGCCGAAACTAGCTATTCTGGCCCAGAAAACATGTACACTCCATATGTTCCAGTTTTGTGGTGCATTCCTTGCTTCAAAAGGATATACACTTTCGGATGAGTCTTTAAACCTAGGTCCCGTCTCCGTATGGCCTTAGCTGTTGGTGGGACGTAAAACCCAATCACTCACTCACTCACTCACTCACTCACTCACTCACTCACTCCAAAGGATAACCATTTCTAGAACATATTTAACGTCACTATAGCTGGTGTCTGGGAATGTGTGGAGGTCGTAAAATGTCTCCCTGCCCAACATCATAGTGTAGTTTATATTTTCTTGCCCTTCCAGTGGTGAATTTTGAAATTTTTTAGGGTCACTGATGAGGCCTAATTGGGCAAAACTAGCTAGTCTGGTCCAGAAAACATGTACACTCCATATTTATCCCCACGTTTTTTCGAAGAAAAGTGGGGATATTGTTATCGCCTCCGTCTGTCCGTTCGTCCGTCCGTCCGTCTGTCCGGCTATCTCCTCCTACACCGTTCATTGGAATTCAACCAAATTTGGTGTGTGAGTTACTACATGAATGGCTTCTGCAAGAGCACATTAATTTTTGGACCAGCCCCCAAGGGTCCCGTGAAGCGGTCAAAACGTGGGGATTTGCGATGGCGCGCCATCGACTGCGCGATCTAGTTTACAGTTTTGTGGTGTATTCCTTGTTTCCAAAGGACAACCCTTTCTAGAACATATTTTAGAAGTAAGTAGATGAGAGAAAGTACAGAAAGGGGACAGGGAATTATTGAAAGGTTGTGTGAGTGCTTTTCAGTTTAGACAACATGTACGATAGAAGTTGGTCTTCTGTCTTTCTCGACTGGTAGGCGAGTATCTCTAGCAATGTTAATAATAAGACGATTCATTACGATAACAGGTCCGTGCAATGAACGCCCCTTTAAACCCAACTTTATAGAGAGAGAACTGGGGGTTACAATATTTTGTAACTGGGTATACAATTTGCTGCGTCAGCGTCATTGCATCGCAGTGATGTTGCATTGACGTTGACACGACGTTGTTTAGACGTTGTATGTCTGTTGACATGGAGTTATCTGCACTTTATGTTTACATACACTCGATTATTGCTGGCAAAAATATCTCGTATGGTAATCGTCGGCCTCAGTACCTCAGTCGGATGCGCGTCTGACTGGGTATACAATATTTTTCTCATTCCTGCTCCATGACATACGCCGTGGGTACTCGATAGAACCACTTCACTGCGGCCGTTCCAACGAGCACCAACAGCCATGTTTGAAGCATAAATGAGAAAACTATCACAATTTTTCACCAGAAAAGTAAATATTGTTAAGATATGAAAGAATGCACAAAGTCATACGGGTGTAACATCGTATTGGCTAATAGACGATGATAATCAATTTGAAAAAAAAAAAAAAAATAATAATAATAATAAAATTCTTTCACGGGAGAGCAGAAAACAAACTGTAGTAACAATGTACATGTATTTTCTACAAGATGTGCCTTTTATAGCTAATGGTACAAGTCTACTGCACTATATGTGTGGCAGATAGTCGACGGAAAACAGAACCCTGACACCAAACATAAACATTAAGTCGGAATAGGCCTCATGAATCATCAGTGTTTGGGTAAAAGTAGTTATATGTAGAACATAGAAGTGTAGGCAATGATCAGGAATCGACACAATTTACCCACAGCTCCCACCAGAGTTACCAAAGGGGAAAGAAACACAAACATGAAACAACAGACCCTAATGGAAACATCAATAGCGGAAAGCCAAAAGGACAGTTACTTTTCCACAAAATGGCCAATTCGATATCCAAAAATAAGTGATACAAACACTCAAAGACAAACCATAACAAAAATTAACAGCGACAGAAGAACCGCCTTGGAGCGGTCAGTGAAACGAATTCCACTGGGCTGGGCGAGAGAGGGGCTTTAATCTTAAAGAATTTATCTAACCTGTTGTTTATGAGTGAAATGTATCTCTCGCTAAGCACTTTATTCATAGAAACAAATTTGTTTTCGTATATACAATATTTTGCTAAAACAGAGAGAGAGAGAGAGAGAGAGAGAGAGAGAGAGAGAGAGAGAGAGAGAGAGAGAGATGTAATTGACCACTTCTGCTTTACCACCGTGTGAAAATAGTATTTTACGATCCTCTAGCGATATTTCTGGATTTACATTTGTGGTCAACCATGATTAAAGTTCAGTCTAAAACGTTCTTACTTTTGGGCATCTAAGAAATAAATAATGGATTTTTTCTGGTTGTTCATTACAGTAACTACAACCCTGATTTTATTAATTTTAAATAGAAATGAATGTGTTACTAAATTTTTATTATTGATTTTGTATTGAAAGTCGCGTAGTTTTGTCTCGTGAAATGTCTTTAATGCTCTTTTTCCACTTTATCTCCTATCTCCGTTTGCCATTTTGTTTGTGTAATGTATTCGTTTACTCTAACCAAAATATCATAAATAGTCTACTCCCTTTCTTTTAACTAATCAAGTCTTGAAAGTATATGTTACAAACTACATTTTGTTTAAATTTAACAGCAAATACACGATTCATGTGAATTTGATCTTTTCATACTTGAGAAGTACTATTTACTACATGGTGGTAGTCTAAAAATGTGGCCCTTATATGATATTTCGCCTTTAACTGTTCAAAACTATAAAATACCACTTCCTCACTAGTAAGATCGTAAATTGCTCTTATGCCCATATCGCACCTATTTCTTAAAAACAATTTCCCATTACCAATGTGGTCTTTATGTCATAATGGGCATATAAGAATTTGCTTTAGGTTTTCTACGGGGACAGGTTTACAAAATTCCGACAAGCAGAAAATCCTTCAAAAAATGGATTTTTGTAGGTTGAAACTAAATTTCGCCGCATAAGATTTGGTTTGGACATACCTTATGATCACAAAATACTCAACAGCCTGGGAGCGCAGATCTTGTGACACTCATGTGATTCTGCTTGTTTATGACCTTACCAGATCATGATTAAATGGTCAACAAATAGATCTTATCTTGGGTTTAGCATGACCTTTGGCTAGGTGAATCACATGAAGCTTCTTCGCAAGCTACTGGTACATGGATTAACTATCCAGTGAATTAAGTCTTTTCTGATTGAGAGAAGTCAGACAGTTGCACTTGAATGTGAGTACTCAGATGAGGTTCCAGTTACTTCAGGTGTACCACAAGGATCAGTTCTAGGCACAATATTATTGTTATTATACCTTAACGACCTACCCGACAATGTGTGGTCCCGGGTTCGCCTATTTGCTGGTGACACTGGGGTGTAGCTGACCATAATTCTCCCTGATTATTCGGTCACCCTCCAGAGGGACTTAGACCGCCCCATCATAGAATCTCACTTGGCCATGGAATCAAAACATAGAAAGGCGGCATAATGCTGCGTTTTACCAGATCTGCACTTCTTGTTTAAAATGCTGGTATTTAAGTGTTAAACTGACAGTTTTAGATTACAACTAGGGTGAAAATTATTTTAGCTGCCCTTTATATTACAGCGAAAGTAACCTTTTGTGAACGGAAAAGAAATTTATGAAAGTACTTTTATCTCAGGACATCTGAAGTTTCCTCAATACATTTGCACAAGAAAAATATAGATGAAAGATTTGCAAGTTGATTTTCCCCAAAATATAATCCTGATTTCCGTTTAAAAATCCATGTCCCACAAGAAAAAGGTTTGGAGGTATAAACGGTTATTACAGCAAGTACTTTCTTGGATTAGCAACATCCCTGTGCCTTTGAAAATAAATGAAATTCTGTATTTTTCACTTTTACCAGGAAAAAAGGAAACCGCTTTATAGACTTTTTAAAAGTTACTAAAACAGCTGCAGATCAATAGTTCACATCAAATACTAACGACTCGGTCAAAGCTTTCTATCAAAAAGGCTACCTGAATTGAAAACCAGATTTTTTTTACATGTTTATTCTCGATGGGCGCCATCATCTCCTTTTCTTGCGGTAAATCTGAAATGCTGAGATTTCATCAATTATGCCTTCCACATTTTATTTTCTCCATCATCAATGAAAATACCTTGAAAAGTCAGCTATGTAGCCTTCTTCCTGCGTATACCATAATGAAATCGCCTATCTTGGAAGCCTGTCATCACTGATAAATTAGTGTAGCTGTCAAATAGAAGAGATTTCCATCTTGCCAAATGCAAAAACGTATTCATACGCCTTGGAACTAATTTCCCCCCAAAAAAACAATAGTACACCATTGCTTTAAATTTAAAACATAATATTCATATTTGAAACTGTCTTGCGCCTACTTTCACATACTTTCTAACATAATTTGTTCGTTAATTCATGAATAGTATGCCTTCATTTCTGAACTAGTTTCTACGTGTCCTGTTTGTGTTGTTCACCCCTGTTCCCAAGTAAACAAGTTGAAAAGGGTAGATTTCTTTTTTAACTTCTTTCAGCAAAACATATTAAAAGCATTGGGCTTCTATGAAATTTTACCAACCCGCACATTGGTAAGTAGGTGACACAACAGATCATTAATTGGATTAGATAAATATGTCCAAACATCAATTATTTGTTTATGGTGACTCATGTGAACAGAAAACAGCGTGTTTTTGTTAATGGTGAATCTTCAGTATGGGCGCCAGTTTTGTCTGGAGTCCCACAAGGGACTGTTCTTGGTCCTCTATTGTTCTCCCTGTACATCAATGATATTTCCTCTGACATTGACTCAGAAATAAGACTTTTCGCAGATGACTGTGTTTGTTACCGGGAAATTAGAGATACAGATGACTCACTGAAACTTCAGGCTGACATAGATGGATTAGGATGTTGGGCCCGAAAATGGGGCATGAGATTTCAGCCAGTTAAATGCAATATTATGCAGATAACAAGGAAGAGATCTAATAAAGTTGAGGCTTCTTACACTTTAGAGGGAACGGTCCTCGAAAATGTGAATTCCATTAAATACCTTGGTGTGACAATCACTCACGATTTGAGATATGCAATATGTGTACAAAGGCGAATAGAACTCTTGGATTCCTGAGGCGAAATCTTCATCAGTGTCCCCAGGATGTGAAAGAGACAGCATACAGGGGACTTATTCGCCCAATCTTGGAATATGGTAGTTGCATCTGGGACCCAAGCGGAGTGGTCTTAAATGAAGAAATTGAAAAAGTTCAGAATAGAGCGGCTAGATTTGTAACTGGAAATTACTGCTTTGAAACTGGGAGCATGACTGGAATTCTAGGAAAATTAAGATGGGAGTCTCTCAAGAAAAGGAGAAGAGACAGTAGGCTCATACTCTTATACAAAGGTCTAAAGGGTGCTGCCAGCATTCCAACAGATGACCTTGTTCCCCCGGCTAGGCACTGTAGACAGCACCATTCAATGACGTTTCAGACCCTTACTGCAAGAACGGATATTTATAAAGAATCGTTCTTCCCCCGAACCATTAGAGATTGGAATGCCCTTCCGGATTCTATTATTTCGACGGCGGAAGGTGCTGATGATTGTGTAGCTAAGTTTACATCTTTGGTTAGAGCTAGGGACTAACTTCCCATATCACAGGTCCTGGTGTACGAATGTCATTTGACGTGTCACCAGTAACAATTCTGATTCTGATTCTTATGTAACAAATCAATGGGTAAAAATCACTGCTATAACATAGCAGTTATTGGAAGTGATCAGAAGCCTTTTGCACAAAAACCCTGGTGCTGAACAGGCTGCTTTCATTCTTTCAGTTCAAATATGGGGATAAACTGTTTTTATTTTATTTTATTATTATTTTTTTTTTTGTTTTGGATTTTATTCCAGTATCAAATCATCCACCCAGTAAACACAATCAATAATACAGTGAAACTTTGGTGCAGTGATTCATAAATTGTTATAAATTGCATGAATGAAATATATAAAATGAAATACTAAAAGCACCAAAGAAGGTCAATCATTTTACAAGCTAAATGCAAGAGATTGCAACACCTCAACCCAATCAGTGATCTTACTGCCAACTTGGTAGAACTGGTCATTTTTGGCTACCATACACTGAATTTAAAAATAGTACCAGGTGAAATAATTACATTTTTGGGGGGTGGGGGAGGAATCATTAATTTTCAGTACTATTTAGGTATTTTCTTGAAATTCCACTCTTGCAGTGCCTAAAGGCAACTTTTAGCCACAATTCTATGATAGTATTTTACACATTTTTGTTCTGTGGGTTAAGATATCATTTTTGCAAAACCATGGAAAAATGCAATAAATTACTAACATGGTGACTTTCCAATAAAAATATCATTGCTTTCATATTCTTACATTTACATGGACTACCATCTGATGAAAAATCTGTTTTGGTAACTATTTGCAAATATGATTTTTTCAGTACCTCAAATGTAGTGAAATAACTGTATTGAGGAACCTTAAATCACCTTCTTTAAAGTAGCTTTTTGTTGTCTGTGGCGTTACTAAACCGTACAAATGTGAAATGGTTAGAATATACAAGATAAAAATTGCAACATGTGTGCACGTGGCCGATTTCGAAAACAAATACAAAAACAGAAGACCATCATGAAAACATGCCTATGCAATTTTGACCCTCTTAAACTCCACTTTAATCCAGTAGAATGGGGTTTGTATGGGTGTACATTATTTTTCGCATTTCTGCCCAAAACATAGATTTTTGGTACTCGTCAGAAACCGCCTGGTCGAGACGGTTCCAACGAGTACCCAAAATCTATGTTATGAGCTGAATTATGAAAAATAGCAGAATCTTTTATCTGAACATTTTCATTTTTTGGGTGGAAATATGTTCAATTTATTTGAAAAGGCATGTTTTCGTAATCCAAAAAAAAAAAAATAAATAAATAAAAAAAAAAATAATAATAATAATAATGGCCTCACTCATAATCTTAAATAACTGGAGTATAGTATGCATATTACAGGACCTTCGTTTGAATAAACTCTCGTCAAAGGAACAAACACTTCTCAAAGCATAAACTAACGTCTATTCTAGTTGTAAGTTTCACAAGAACGAAGTAGAAACTATTTCAGCTCACTGAAAAACAAACTTTATTTCGTAAACAAAAACAACAAAAAGAAAAAAAAGAGAAAAAGAAAAACCTCCCATCACGAAAGGAAAGTTCCTGCCGTTGAATAGACCAATAGGGGACAGACTTTCTTCCAAAGTATTTTCAGTAATGAAACAAAGCGAAAGCAACGACAAAGAATTCTCAAAAGGAAATATGGCCCTGGTGTAGATTTCACATCTCCATCTGTTTCATGCAAAAATAGATTGATTTACGATCAGCACTAGCATTATAATCGATCCCTATGTGATGAAACCAAACATGATAATAACCACGGCCTTTCCTTCCAAACGATGTCAAAATGGTGTCAGTAGTTTCCAAATTTGCAATTTTGTGACGCAAGTAACCGTACAGTTAATTCAGCATTTTTTTTCCAAGTTGCTGTACTTAAAAAAATCCAAGTTGCCGTACTTGAAAAATCCAATATATATATTTCATCAGCCTAAATACTTTTGTAAGCCTTCATGAATGACGGTTAAACAAATAAAGCTCTTATATCTATCTCAAGACAGGGACATGGATCATTCACACAGAGCTCTTCGTCAATAACAAAACGATCCGGGATTACGAAATTTCCTTAATAAAGCAGACCTTGATTCGAGAAATTCAAGGAATACTAGGTTTTACCAACCTCCCTTTTTTCATTTCCAATATGCATATGATCAGTAAGATAGACGATGTGAGCGGAAGATTGCGATTGAACTGGACTAGTTTGTTTGTAGGGGTCCCAGGGGGTGGCAGCATATTCTAGTTTAGGTCTAACTAGTGACTTGTATGCTGTTGCCTTGATGTCCATTGGGCATGCAGAGAGATTCCTGCGTAGGATAGGAAAGCAGCTGTCTGGCTGTCTGTCGTAGATAGCATGTCATAGTCTAGCTACTAGACCTTGATGTTATATTTACCAATTACCAACCTTCATGTGTGTTTTTATCAAATATGAAACCTTGTTAGACTTTAATCTTGTCTCAGACACCAAGGTCTAGTACAATGCGAATTTTACCTCGCAAGATCCTTGGTAAATGATTGATTACAGCTACAGTCATGAAATGTTTATTGCCTTTCTGTACCCCTTACCGAACACCAACTGATAAGGCAAACTGGCATTTTAGTCAGAGTATATCTTCCCAAGATCAAATAAGGGGTAGAAGAATATTACTTATTAACTTTAAAATATGATATCCGACTAGAAGCTAGTCTAAGCATGTCAGTGTGACTATTTCACACCAGTGTACTGTCTATAGCCAGGTTTTTTTTGCTTTACTTCTGGCAATGGATGTTGTATGATGACTCCATTATCTTGCTTTTGTTGCCGATTCTGATGTACTCAGACTAAGTCTTGTCTGGGTGAAAACGCATCTATCAGTCTCTCTCCCATGCTTGTAAATAATTAAAGTCCTCTTGAGCGACAGCAACTCGGTACAACAGGCAGTGATCAGCGAACAGGGGAGACGCGTGGTGGCAAGTCGATGATGTATATGAGGAAGAGGAGAGTGCCGAGCACTGTACTCTGTGGAACACGAGAAGTAACGGGCGCAGACGAAGAAATCCTCAATTACGACTTTCTGGTATCCATCAGCAATGAAATTGTGCGGAACCTCGTGAAAGGCCTTACTGAAATCTAGTAGGATGACATTTATGCGCTGTCAGTTGTTCATTCCGCCGGCTTGCTATCAGCTGGTACTCACATGACCCCCCCCCCCCCCCAGCAGGGAGAACGACCCAATGTACAACGAAAGAGCCGATTACTGTGCAGAGTCTCATCCTGCAAACCTGGAGTTTATGTAATAAACTGAGCGTGACAGCTCAGTGGTTAAGCCCAGAGTGGTTAGTGCACTTGACTCAGATGCCAGAGGCCCTCGGTTCGACCCGGCGATGATTATTTCGGTGTATGAACACCATTTACAGCGATGAATGTCAAAATGCGCACCGCCCTTTGGATCGGAACGTTTAACTGGAGGCACCGGCCCCCGCCCATAGGGGCTTGAAGAAATATATGGGCTGCATGATGCTTCCACGCAGAGCTGATTCCGGCCCGCACACTAGTACTGGTAAACCGCTTAGAGGATCTAAGCCTGTCCATGGAACCGCGGTGCGAGGCGGACCGCCTATGCTAATAAACCCTATGGGTTTCATTGGGCGACAGGGCTTGAGATGTCATCTCATCTCAATGTCGGGTAAAAGTCCCACAAAATTGGAAGCAACGTCTCCAAAATGACCTTTAAAGTGCTGACGGGGACGTTAAACCTCAAATCAAACAAACAAACTGGAGGCGCCCTGTTCAGGGAGAGTCATCCCCTATGCAGGTTAACTGTTTGTTTGTTTTGAGGTTTACGGCCAAGTTAACACTGTTAAGGCCGTTTTTGAGCCTGTCAGTTTACTTTTCCTGGGCAGGCTTATACGTAAGAGGTAACCAGGAGAGTGCACATTCTTTCGCCAGAAACTGACAACTGCCCTTCTTGAGCCAGCGGAATGCGGAGAATGACCGTAGGAAAGATTTCTTGATCAATCCCCGCGAAAGAATATTGCCGACCCCGGCAGGTATCGAACCTGCTTCCCCATGATCAGCAGTCAGACGCGCATCCGACTGAGCTACCGAGGCCAGCGCAAGATTGATGTGTGCTGTAAATCTGCAAGTAATGGTAAAATGTGGCCGATCCCAGTATCAGTGAGTAGGTCCTGGTGCACGTTTGTTTGTTTGGTTTGAGGTTTAACGTCCCCTTCAACACTGTAAAAGTCATTTTGGAGACGTTGATAACAATTTTGTGGGACTTTTACCAGACATTGAGATGAAATGACTTCTCAAGCCCTGTCGCCCAGTGAAACAAATGGACGGACTCGCATCGCTTTGCTTGCCCAGGCTTAGATCTTCTAAGCTGTTTACCAGTACTCGTTTGCGGGTCAGTTACAGCTCTGCGTGGAAGCATTATGCAGCCCATATATTTCTTCAAGCCCCGATGGGCGGTGCGAATATGGATAGTGTTTCTCTTTTGTTTCGGTATTAAAAAGTTCTTGCTCGGCTCCCATGGCGGGGCTTGAAGAAATAGGTGGGCTGCATGATGGTGCCAGGCAGAGCTTAAACCGAACGCTTAGGAGTATTGGTAAACCGCCTAAAGGATTCAAGCCTGCCCAGGCAAAGCGGTGCGAGTCGGGCCGCCCATTCATATAAACCCTATTGGTTTCATTGGGCGACAGGGATTTTTTTTTGGTTTTACGGCCCTTTCAAGATTATTTCACTCATAACGAGCCGATCGTTAATCAGAGGTGCGCGAAAACCGGAGTACCCGGAGAAAAACCATCTGACCTTCCGTTGCAGAACTTGGCGTCTCACATATGACCCGAGCGAGGCTCGAACCACAGCGGTGAGAGACCTAATGATCAAGAGTCAGCGCTCTTAACCACTAGGCCACGGAGGCCAGTAAGCGACAGGGAATGAGATCTCATTTCATCTCAATGTCGGGTATATAAAAGTCCCACAAAATTGTAAGCTAGGTCTCCAAAATTACTTATACAGTGTTGATGGGGACGTTAAACAGTGTTAATTGGGACGTTATCCCTCAAATCAAACAAATCAAAAGGTTATTGCTAGTATCGTCTAATTCTAACAAATACCCACATCATATATGTACTCTCACATGTATGCGGTTTTTGTGTATCTTTGAAACGACCCCATGTCAATTCTCATCGATTCAGAAATTCATCCCCAGATATTGACGGTAAAATTATCTTCTTGCCTGTAAATTGATGCGTTAGCATTTGATAACAGATTAACATGCATGATAGTATTGTGTCAGTGCAGTTGAAAGTCAAATACTTGTAATTTGGACTAAAAATTCTACTTTCCTCAGATGAACCGGAGGTCGCCATCTTATTGTTCGCCGTAGTGATGTTGCCCGGCTTTTTGTCACGTGACAGGAATATTTTTAGATTGAAATTCCCAAAAACAACAAATAAACAAAAATGAAAACGACGATTTTCACAAAGTTCTGAAGTGGTATTTGGTTTCAGAAGATTACAAATGACAAAGCTACATGAATAGAAGAAATAAAACCGAAAAACACGCTTTTCATTTTTGAAGCCCGATAGCTCAATAATGCACCTTTAAGACGTCTTTCCAAAATGTATTATTAATTTTATTATAAATATTTCTAATATATTCTGAATTGCATGATGTCAGTTTCTCCAAATTAATATGTAGTTTTATAAACTCTTGCCATTTATTTTCGCTTGAAATGATTCTTCTTATCCATGTTGATTTTAGTGCATTTACAAAAGCATTAACATTTATCATTTTTAGTCCTCCATCTGCGTACTCTTTAACGATAACAGATCTTTTAATTCTGGGGTTATTATTCCATAAGAAGTCGTATAAAGTTTTAATTATTTTCTCACTCATTATAGCATCTGGATTGGGTAAGGATATAAACAGAAGATTCAATATTGGTATAATTAATGTTTTGATAACTGTAATTTTTCCTATATGGGATAAGCTCCGTTTCTTCCATTGTTTCAATACTTTTTCCATTTGTGTTATTTTTGGTGTATAATTATCTTTCAGCATTTCTTCCAAATCTGCGTTAAAGTAAATTCCAAGTAATTTGAATTTATTACTCACCCATAAGAGTTTCCATTTTGTTTTTATTGATCTAATACTGAATTTTTCTGAACCAATCCAAACTAGTTGTGTTTTATCTAAGATAATGTTTAAACCAGATATTCTTGAAAATTTTAAAACTTCTTCCAACGTTTGGTTAAGGGATAATTCTGTGCCATCTAAAATAGCGGATGTGTCATCGGCATATTGTGAAATCTTAAATTCCGTATTATTAATATGGATACAATTTATTTTTTCATTTTTCCTTATCTTTGTTGCAAGAAACTCTGCACAAATTACAAACAGGTAAGGGGAGAGTGGATCTCCTTGACGACAGCCACGTTCTATACTAAAGATTGAAGATAGGTGTCCTGACAGAATTACTGCTGAAGTAATATTTTTATAGAAAACTTTTACCCATTTTCTGATAGATTCACCAAAGTTAAGATGTTCAAGAACTTTGTACAGGAAGTTCCATGATAAAGAGTCAAAAGCTTTTTCAAAATCAATAAATAATAGTAGCCCTGGAATTTGTTGTTCTTCGGTAAAATTCATTATATCATATATCACTCTTATGTTTTCTACAATTGATCTACCTTTTATAAATCCAGTTTGATCTTTGTTCATAATCAAATCTAAAACAGTTTTTATTCGATTGGCAATGTGATGCAAGTTTATAAACTGTATCCAAAAGTGTTAAAGGTCTCCAGTTTTTCAAAAATATTTTTGGTTTGTTGTCTTTTGGAATACAAGTAATAATGCCTTGTTTTTGAGTTATTGACAGTTCACCTATTTTATAGCCATATTTTAAAGATCGCAGTATAAATACTCCTAGTTGTTTCCAGAAAACCTTAAAAAATTCTGCTGAAAAGCCATTTAAACCCGGGCTTTTACCATTTTTCATGTTTTTCAGTGTAACTGAAAGTTCTGGTAGGTTTAGAAGGCCTTCTAATTTATCTGCTTGCTCATCTATGATTGTTTTCATATTATTTCCCACATATTGTTTTAAATCTATATCTTCCAAGTCTGTCTCCCTGCTCGAGTACAAATTTTTATAAAATAGTTCTGTTTCCTTTAAAATAATTTCCTGGTCATTCAAAATTACTCCTTCATCTTTCTGAAGGTGCTGCATTGTTTTTGTAACATAGTGATGTTTTTCCAACCCGCAAAAGTATTAAGTGGGTCTTTCACCCTTATCTATATACTCAGCTCTTGATCTTATAAAATTCCCCTTTAATTTTTCTTGTCTTAGCTCATATAATTCTGTTTTTAATATATCAAGTTCCTCAATCTTATTATCATTCAAGTTACTTTCTAACAATGTGATTTTATTTGAAAGATCCTTTTCTAAATTATTATTTTGTGTTTTTTTTTAAAAGAGGCATAAGATATTGATTGGCCTCTTAGTTCCATCAGTAACACGTCTAGAAACAATTGATCGTTAACAGTAAATTGTAGTTCTGTGTCAGGAATTCTTTCTATTTCGTCAATGTTATATACTGGTAGGGCATACTGCTTCTTAATTTCTAAGATTTTTTTGTTTAAAAATATTGACATAGTCAAGGTCAGTTAGCAAGGAGTTGTTATGTTTCAAATATGATTTTCCATGTGTTTTGTTACTAAAACTTAATTCTATTGTTACCAGGGAATGATCAGATCTATAACTGGTTCCTACTTTGTTATATTTGATGTACTGAAAGATACCCTCAGAGGTTAGAAAAAAATCCAGTCTAGCCTGTTTAAGTGGATTTCTTTTTCTCCAGGTGTAGCGTTTAAGTTTTGGATGAATTTCACGAAAAGGGTCAATAACATTATTAATTTCCATATATTCTAAAAGTATATCTCTTGCCTTGGGGTTATTTATGTTCTTGTAATTTGAGCAGTCAATATGTGGGTCAAGCACTAAATTAAAATCGCCACAAATAATATAGTCATCGTTTTCAATCTCTTCAATGAGTCCAAATATATTCTGGAAAAAATTAGGGCTGTCTTTATTTGGACCGTAGATGTTATCTAAAGTAAACCTTTGGCTTTGTACTGTTATATCTACAACAAGGATGTTTCCTTCATTGTCAGTTATCTTGTTATGAACTTTATATTCAATATTTTTACCAAAGAAAATTGCAAGTCCCCTAGAATTTGATCTGTAATTATTAAAAAGACACTCCCCATTCCACCAATTCAGTATTGACCTCTCCATTGTATCAGTAAAATGTGTTTCTTGTAGACAAAAAATGTCAAATTTTGTGCTTTTTAAGAAATCTATAACATCTGTTCTTTTACTTAAACCCCACAAACCCTGAACATTATAGGACAGTATTTTTAAATCAGCCATATTTATACAAAGGACATCTTAATTCATTCTTTTTTCCAAGCAAATTTGCCAGGTCAGTCCAATGGAGCAAAATAAAAATATAAAGCACAAAAAAGACAGCAAACAAAATACAAACATAAAACTTAAGAATATTGATCCTCTTGGATTTTTGCTTACAAAAACGTATGTGATAGTTTTGCACAATCATCAGTTTATTGATACTAAACCCCCATCCCGCTGAAACATAACTACCTTTACCTTTAGGAACAGCGCACATCCAGATCAGATGACGTTTGATCAGGATCTACAGTGTCTGACACTCAGTGCATGAAATTTTCAGGAAATAATCTGATTGGATCAATGAGTTTTGATAAATGAAATGTTCAGCGGGATGTGTTAAAGTTTACAAGCTGTACTTGTATCATATTCATGTTTTTTCTTCTTTTTTTTATTTTCTAACAATTTTGCATACTAAACAAGATTACTGAAGCCTTCAAATACTTAAATTTAGTAGTATAGCAAAAACTATGCCATATAAGGCTTATATTTTCCCGAATATCTCATTCGGGTCCAGGCAAACAGTTCAGATCCAGATTAAATTGCCCCTGAGGAGCAGTCCGATCCGGGTCTACACTGCTTGCCATTCTATTTAGTCTGCACTATAAGCACTTTTATAAATTGTACTCAGATCTATCATGCGTTTTGCACTATTAGTCTTATTTATATTAATATTTTTTTTGTATGTTATTAATAAGACAATACATGTATTTCAATATTTTATACGGGAGTTCGTTGCTGTTATTATCTTTATTACATCCTTCTGTTATTTACTACATGTATTTAAAAACATTTAAACAGTTAAAAGGTTAGCCTCAAAGGGAGGGTTTGAGTAGAGGGGGATGGAGATAGGGTCAAAAGTTAGGAAACAACAGCTTTAGCCTTTTAATTACAGTCACACATACCTCTCTTTAAAACAATTGTTTCAATATCGCCTGCCTCATATGTAGCACCTGACAGGAAAAAAATACAGTTTTGGGGGCCTGTGTCCTTGGAAATAAGGTAAAGATCACCAAAATCTAATCAAATCTTTGGTCAGTTGCAATCATAAATTGTACCGAGTTTGTCCAAATTTCATTGATTTGTTCATGAGACAGGGTGCACACACAGCATTTTTGGTCCCACATTGACAGTTTTGGAGGTCTGTGCCCTTGAAAATAAGGTCAAGGTCTTCAAAACCTAATGTGTGTTTTCCTCTATCGTAGTGATGTAACCATGCAGGTTTAGTCAAAATCCATCAATAGGTTCAGGAGATAAAATGCTTCAAACAGACCAATTGGAATGGCTATGTTCAATGTTTAAGGGACAATTACTCAAAAAGTAGGAAAATAAATGTCAGGTTCATATGTTCTACACAAAATTTCATATTACTCTACATATCTTTAAAGTTTCGTGAAGATATCTCAAATGGTATCAGAGTTATGGCACGGACACGAAGCTATGATTGAAATGGCTGTTCAATGTTTAAAGGGCAATAACTCCAAAAGTTAGAAAAATCAGAGTTATGGTTGACATGTTCTGCATGTCGTCTCATGATGCTCTACCTATCTATGAAGTTTTATGAAAATATGGCATCAGAGTTTATGGAGCAGACATGAAACTATGGTAGAAATGGCTGTGTGCAATATTCAAAGGGTATTAAACACCAAAAGTAGGGAAATCAGAGAAACGGTTCATATGTTCTGCCCATCATCTCATGGTGCTGTATATGTCAGTGAAGTTTCGTGAATATATCTGAGATGGTACCCAAATTTTTTTTTTTTAGCAGACACGAAACTGTGAGGTGCTGACGGATGGACAGATGGATGGACATATGTACCGACCGATTGATGGATGATAATGCCCTACCATTTTTAGTGGTGGGGCATAAAAAGTCATCGCTATAACTACTAGAGACATTGTATAAACACAGAGGTCTAAAGTTTGAATTGGTTACATTTATAATAATTCTATTCTTACCCATTCTGTACCAGAAACCTGAAAATGGGCAATCCGCAAACGGTGCAGGCCCAGAACAGACGCAGCAGATAATTGTAACTGATCCGAGCCCACATCGTTTGCCAATAATAATAAAAATTCAAAGAAAATCGCCCAACCCGGTTGTCAACAAAAAAAACAGAGCAGATCATCTGATCTGGGCCTACACTGCTTGCAAAAATGGAAGTGAAAGCTAAAAAAAAAAAAATCACCCATTTTCCAAATAAATTTTGAAGACAAGAGGACCACGATGGCCCTGGATCGCTCACCTGATCCATAGAGTAACAAGTGGGTCCCAGGGAGGGCCATTATTGACCCTAGGGTTATAATGTGCATAATGCTGAGGGAGGTCTCAAAAGGTGAAGCTTCATACCAAATATCAACAAAGGCAATAATTTGAACAATCTTGGCAAAGGTCCACTAGATGAAGCTACGCACCAAATATCAAAGACCAGAGCCTTGCGGTTTCAGAGAAGATAATTTTTATTAAGATATTCCCTACATAAGCCTATGTAAAACCAAATGGCCCAGGAGTGGGCATTTTTGGCCTCAGGGCTATAATTTAAACAATCTTAATAAAAGTTCCACTAGATGAAGCTTCACACCAAATATCAAAGCCCTGGGCCTTGCTGTTTCAAAGAAGAAGATTTTCAAAGATTATCTCTATATAAGTCTATGTAAAACCAAAGGGACCAATGCGGGGGCATTTGTGGCCCGAGGGCTATAATTTGTTCAATCTTGGTAGAGGTCCACTAGATGAAGCTCCATACCAAATATCAAAGACATGGCCTTGCAGTTTTAGAGAAGAAGGTTTTTAAAGATTTCCCTATATAAGTCTATGTAAAACCAAAGGGTCTCGGGCGTGGGCATTTTTGTGCCCCAGGGCTATAATTTGAACAATCTTGATAGAGGTCCATTAGATGAAATTTCACACCAAATATCAAAAACATAGGCCTTGTGGTTTCATAGAAGAAGATTTTTAGAGATTTTCCCTAAATAAGACTATGTAAAACCAAAGAGCCACCAGGCGGGGGCATTTTTGGTCTCAGGGCTATAATTTGAACAATCTTGGTAGAGGTCCACCAGCTGAAGCTTCATACCAAATATCAAAGACCTAGCCTTGTGGTTTCAGAGAAGAAGATTTTTCAAGGTTTTCCGTATACAAGTCCATGTAAAACCAAAGGGCCCCGGGCGCGGGCATTTTTGGCCCCAGCACTATAATTTGAACAATCTTGGTAGGGTTCCACTAGATGAAGCTTCATACCAAATATCAAAGACCTAGGCCTTGCATTTTCAGAGAAGAAGATTTTTAAAGATTTTCCCTATATAAGCCTATGTAAAACCAAAGGGCCCCGGGGCGGGGGCATTTTTGGTCCCAGCACTATAATTTGAACATTCTTGGCGGGGGTCAACTAGATGAAGCTTCATACAAGCGAATACAAAATAAAAAGGGAATTTGCACGAAGTTCCCTTTTTCGTAAGGAAATTCCAGGTTTCGGATGTCAAAATATCAGGTCAAAACAAGGGTAGAGTTTTTATAATATGATTTATACCTTCAAAAAAGTAAAAACATTCAAGGGTATAACATTTTGTTTTCTAATCCACCCTTCGAAATATACAATAAAATCCTTGGAATATTCCAGCAATTTGCACCGTATTATTTAGTTACCAGAAAAAACATTGATCTTTTTAACAAAATGGTGACACTGATATTGCTGGAATATTCCAATGATTTATATGTACAGGCAGAGTATAATCCGACAGAAGACCAATTTTAAGACTGGAATATTCCTGCAATTTCAAGCTTTCACCAATGGTGTATGCAATCTATATCTATCCATCTTCTTCAGACCTTATCTATGACTGCAGTTATTTTTGTTCTCAAGTCATTGAAATTGTTGGAATATTCCAATAATTGCAAACCTGGCATCCTTTTCATGATCTTACAACATTTTAAGACTGGTGAAAGCTTGAGATTGCAGGAATATTCCAATGGTTTATGCAATCTATATCTATCTTCTTCAGACCTTATCTATGACCGCGGTTATTTTTGTTCTTAAGTCATTGAAATTGTTGGAATATTCCAATGATTGCAAACCTGACAGCCTTTTCATGACCTTACTACATTCAGCTATTAGACAGGTAATTTGGAAATTAAAAAAAAGAAGGAAAAACAGCTCAAAACACAGTATGATTTCTGGTTTTTATTTTCTACTTTTGCTTGCATATATAATAGGAACAAGATCAATGCAGTATCCACAAATAAAATCATTGGAAGATTCCAGCAATCTGCCTTACAAATTCTTTAATACTTTCAAATGTTGGTGGGAGGACATTTTTGCACTTATAATTCTCAAACTGCTGGAATATTCCAATGATTTCAACAATGGTTTCAACAATTCTCAGCGAATTATGATAAATAATGCATGTAACAATATATACATGTATATGTTCAACAATATATATTTTAATCTAATATTAACAGTTGATTCTATGTTTTCAGTGATTTACTTTTTTTAGCTATGGTGACCATCTTGTCCATAGCATCTTGTTCATATGAGCAGAACGGTTTTAGGTATTTTGGTAGAGAGTCACCTAGGCATCATTCCTGTGAAGTCAAAACCTTGGAATATTCCAGCAATCTGCCTCACAAATTCTTTAATACTTTCAAATGTTGGTGGGAGGACATCAAAGAATATTAAAAATCCTTGAAATATTCCAGCGATCTGCCTCCTAAACCACAACTAGTCATCAGGTTGGTCTTTTGAAGGGAAAAAAAAACATTTCCAAGATTTCAAAAATGCTGGAATATTCCTGTAATTTAAAAAAAAGCAATTAAAAGTGACTGAAAATCCTTGGAATATTCCAGGAAACTGCATTTAAAAAAAAAATAAAAAGACAGTGAACAGTCTGGCTGTTTTTTTAGAAAAAAAAAAAAAAAAAAAAAAACAACAACAAATCAACAAGTTAACATAATTAATAATTGCTGGAATTTTTCATGATTGAAAATGCTGGAATATTCCTGTCATTTCAAACACAAAGTTCAAATATTATAAAAACCCTTGGAATATTCCAGCAATCTGTCTCATAAACCATAACTGCAACCATCAGATAGATGGTTGTCTTTCGAAAAGAAAAATGCTGATATATCTCTATGACATTGAAAATGCTGGAATATTCCTGTGATTTCAAATACACAGTAATGGGAACATGAAAATCATTGGAATATTCCAGCAATCTTCTAAACTAGTCATCAGGTTTGTCTCTTGAGCATTTTTAAAATTCCTGTAATATTTCATTGTCTTCCAAAATTGTTATGATGTTCTGTGATTTCAATCTAGAATTTCAAAACCCTGGAATATTCCATCAATCTGACTAATGATACCTCACTCACCTGATTCAATGCACCATTTTTGAAATCACAGGAATATTCCATCAATTATATTGCATTTAGTACGAAGATTTAATATAACTTACATTTTTGTCAAAATAGAAAACAAAATGTCTTCGAAAATAATATATATGTACAAATGCCCATTTAGTAAACTCTGGAATATACCTGCACTTTCAAACAAAAAATTGAAATCTATGAAAATCCTTGGAATATTCCAACAATCTGTGTCATAAACCATAACTGCAGCCATCAAATAGATGGCTGTCTTTCGAAAAGAAAAAAAAACTACAATCATGCTGGTGTCCTTTGAAAAAAATAAAACAAATAAATAATTGCTGGAATATTTCATGATTTAAAAATGCTGGAACATTCCTGTTATTTCAAACACAAACTTAAAATATTATAAAAAAAAACCTTGGAATATTCCAGCAATCTGTGACATAAACCATAACTGCAACCATCAGATAGATGGTTGTCTTTCGAAAAGAAAAATGCTGATATATCTCTATGACATTGAAAATGCTGGAATATTCCTGTGATTTCGAACACACAGTAATGGCAATACGAAAATCATTGGAATATTCCAGCGATCTTCTACACTAGTCATCAGGTTGGTCTCTTGAGCATTTTTATAATTCCTAGAATATTTCATTGACTTCCAAAATTGTTATGAAGTTCCTGTGATTTCAACCTAGAATTTCAAAACCGTGGAATATTCCAGCAATCTGACTTATGATACCTCACTCACCTGATTCAATGCACCATTTTTGAAATCACAGGAATATTCCATCAATTATATTGCAGTTAGTACAAAGCCTTAATATAACTTACATTTTTGTCAAAATAGAAAATAAAATGTCTCTGAATAAAATATGCATGTACAAATGCCCATTTAGTAATCTCTGGAATATACCTGCACTTTCAAACACAAAATTAAAATCTATGAAAATCCTTGGAATATTCCAACAATCTGCCTCACAGGTCAAACAAACTGCAATCATGCTGGTGTCCTTTGAAAAAAATAAAACAAATAAATAATTTCTGGAATATTTCATGATTTAAAAATGCTGGAACATTCCTGTGACTTAAACATTATGAAAATCCTTGGAATATTCCAGCAATCTCTCGTAAACCATAATTGCAGTCACCAGATTGTTGTCAATTGCTGGAATATTTCAATGACATAAATAGAAGCTGCAAGCATTGCATGATGCCCCACCACTACAATTACATCAAGAAAGTGCCCTATCACAGTCAAAAAGGAATTCAAAGTAAAGATGCATTACTCTTTCCTTTAATAAAATTGGCAGGAATACATGACTGAGAAGACTATTTTCGATGTTCAAAGAGAAGAAAGCAAACCGGAATAACAATTCTCATTTTGTCTTTTGGGCCTGTGCCCTTTAAAACTCTATTTTCAGTTTTTGGGGGCGTGTGCCCTTCTAAATAAAACCATCCTTAAATAAAGTTGACAAGCATACATGAATGAGCTATCTTCAATGTTCAAAGAGTCATGGCTGCAAAAGGGCAATGTAAAACCAGAATTATAAAAATGCTGGAATATTTCTAGAGAACAAGAAAATCATTGGAATATTCCAAGAATCTTATCGTGTTTGTCCATTGAGTATTTTTTGTGAATTCACAGAATGCTTCATTGCTTCAAAAATGTTATAATAATCTTGTGATTTCCAACTTGCAATATATAAGAATTTCAAAACCTTGGAATATTCCAGCAATCCCTCTCATCAGGTTGTTGTTCTAGGCTGGATTTTTTCACCTATTTGATTCATGTTTGAAATCAAAGGAATATTCCAGCAATTTTAGTACAGTTAGTACCAGTTTTGTCCAAATGTAAAGTAAAATGTCTCTGGAAAAAAAAATATGCCTGAATGCCTTAAATCTCTGACATCACACATGCCTATATAAATTTGACCCCCTTGAACCCCACTTTTATGTAGTAAAACTGGGGTTTACCGGAGTAAACCTTATTCTTCTTATTTCTGCTTAAAAATATAGATTGTGGGTACTTGTTAGAACTGTGTTAGAACCGCCTCGATCAGGCGGTTCTAACAAGTACCCACAATCTATATTTTAAGCAGAAATAAGAAAAAGTATCACTATTTTTCATCTCAAAATTTTCTTTTTTCGGCGATAAAGTTTACAATGTATTTGTATAGGCGAAATTTTCGAAATGAATATTCCTGCACTTTCAAACACCAACTTAAAATTTATGAAAAGCCTTGGAATATTCTTCCAACAATCTGCCTAACAGTAAAAACTACAGACATCAGTTCTTTAAAAAAAAAAAAAAAAAAAAAGGATAAAAAATAATAATTGCTGGAATATTCCTGTGATTTCAAACACGAAGTTAAAAGAAAATGAAAATCCTTGGAATATTCCAATGAGCTTCATAACTAGTCAACAGGCTGTCTTTTGAGCATATTTTGAAATTTCTAGAACATTTCATTTCCTTAAAAAATGTTGGAATATTCCTCAAATCTTATTAACTAGTAATCAGGTAAGTCTGAAGAGCATTTATTTTTATATAAAAGAATCCTTGAATATTTTGTTAATTAAAAAAATCAGGACATAATCTTGTGATTTCAAACTTTCAAAACCATGGAATATTCCAGCAAATTGGACACATGGCAGGTGTTCAAGGATGTTTTCTCACTATATGTTTCAATGCTCCCATGTATGAAATTAAAGGAATATTCTGTCAATTTAATTGCATAGTAAGTACAAAAAATTTAAGTTCACCTACCATTTTGTTGAAAGTGAAAGTATAATAAATCGGCAAAAACAAAAACAAACAACAAAAAAAAAAAAAAAACAATGCCCAATATGGTTACACCAGGCCTCCTAGTGGCCCACTTGGAAAATATAGGTTTTTATATAGGTTCTTCTTACTCAAAATATGGGTTATTTACAGGTTTTTCAATAAAAATACAGGTTTAAAAAAAAGAGTCTTCCAAACTTACATATAGATTTAAAACTGAAGAAAAAATATTTGATGATTTTTTGTGCCACAATTACTCAGATAAAGGTGATCTAAATTTTACAAAGTCCGAGTGAGTGAAGCGAGCGAGGATAAAAATTACAATTTCTTGACAGTTTTCATCACTTTTTATGGGACTAAAATGTAAAAAATAGTAGTACATTTTGAAGAAAAGTTAGGGTTGGGTCCCAAGAAGGTTCAAAAAGGGGAAAATGTAGTTTTTTTCATTAAAATACAGGCTTTTAATAGGTTTTATGAACATAATAAAGGTAAGGGCGAGGATTGTGGCCACGTAAAATCGATTTACGCCCCCCAGTGGAAATCTTCCACTGACCGTTCCAAGGCGGCTCTTCTGTGGCGATTTATTTATGTTGTTGTTTGTTACTTACTGTGTGTATCACTTGTGTCTTTTGGTTTTGGATGGCCATTTGGCCATTTTGTGGGAAAGCAACTGTCCTTATGGCCTTCCTTTGTTTAGGTTTCTATTATGGTCTGGATGCTTAATGTTTGTATTTTTTTCCCTTTGGTGTCTTTAATGGGTGGAGTAAGTTAATTGTATCAATTCCTGATCTTTGTTTTACTTCTACTTTTTATATGTTTGGCAAAAAAAAAAATAGGTTATTATAGGTTTGATAGGTTTTGCTAGGAGGCCTGTTACACTTAAATCTCTGGAATATTCCTGTACTTTCATATCCAAATTTACAAATTATGAAAATCCTTGGAACATTCCATCCATCCTAACAAATAAGTGAAATAATCCAGATCATATTTTTTTTTGAATGATTGAAAACTGGAATGCTTGCTTTCAATTCATGAATTAACAGCATCTTTGTATCAGTAATTGAGGAGTGATATAGACTGAGCTTTTGAACTGAAAACAAAAAGGTAACTGAATCTCCAATTCCAATCCATTCTTACCGAAACGAAATATAAGAATAGGGGAGCCAGCAAATAATAACCAGAACAGATGTAGCAATACCTGATTAATTCATTCAGACAGGTAAGGGTTAGGCGATGAGTCAGTCTCATTGCTGTCCTAATAGCCCTTGGTAAATATATACAAACACCATTAATTTATACACAAGCAGGTAAAACGTAACTAGCACATAAAAGGATATTTACATAGAAAGAATTCTTTACATAGCATTATTTACATCTCCATAGGCTCTTTTGTTTGTTTGATTTGAGGTTTAACGTCCCCGTCAACACTGTAAAGGTCATTTTGGAGACGTTGCTTCCAATTTTGTGGGACTTCTACCCAACATTGAGATGAAATGACATCTCAAGCCCTGTCGCCCAATGAAACCAATAGGGTTTATTAGCATGGAAGGTCCCCCTCGCACTGCAGTTCCTGGACTGGCTTAGATCCTCTAAGCTGTTTACCAGTACTAGTGTGCGGGCCGGATTCAGTCGTTTTAGAATGTTGACTACACAGGCGACGACAGACCACTGCCTATACTATATAAGCTCCCCCAGAGCCTTCAGCTCTGGTGAGCTGACAATGACAGACCACTGTCTATACTATAAGCTTCCCCAGAGCCTTCAGCTCTGGTGAGCTTAACAAGAGGGCCCAAAGGCCCTATATCGCTCACCTGTGTACAAGAAAATCATTCGTGTAGGAGGCCACTTGACATTGCTACATACTAAATATCTAAGCTCTTTGGTTTCAGAGAAGAAGATTTTTAAAGTTTTTCCCCTTATAAGTCTATGGGAGATGATGTGCCCCAGGGCGTGGCCCATTTTGGACCCCAGGGGTATGGTTAGCAGGATTTATGTAGGTGACTATTTTATGTTGCTACATACTAAATATCTTAGCACTGTGCTTGATAGTTTCGGAGAAGAAGATTTTTAAAGTTTTTTTTTTTCCATTGTAAGTCTATGGGAGCTTAGGGGCCCCGGGGTGTGGCCAATTTGAACCCAGGGGCACGATTGGCAGGATTTATGTAGGTGACCACTTGACGTTGGTACAAGCACAATATCAAAGCTATGGACCTTGTGGTTTCAGAGAAGATTTTTTTTTAATTTATCCAATTGTAAGTCTATGGGAGCTATATGTTGCCATGGCAACCAGAATTCCAATCCGATCAGTGCAAAAACCTTAGGCAGCCTTTTCCCCTACCCGATGATGCTTCTCATGAAATTTGATCAAGACTGGCCATGGGGTATTAGAGATATATACTTAATTGAAATTGTTTACGGACGCACACACAGACGACGGACAAAATGTGATCACAAAAGCTAAAATCTGTTCTGAGGGTCACCTTCCGGCATCACGAGGCTTGCTGAGTGATGCTTGACTGTGATCCCAAGGGATGGATTTTCCTATCTAACCCTCAAACCATGCAAGATTCTTTGTCTTGTATACTTTTCATTTCTGCGCGTGGATTCTTAATAATGCAGTGATGACAATGGTGTGATGTTTAGTGACGTCACATTACGTGCTGTGACGTCAACCTAAATGGCGCGTATATGAGATTGTACTCATCAAGCACATCAGAATATTCATTTTTTTTTACCTTCTCCTTTGTTAAAACACCAGGGTAAGAACAGAATTTCTATCCCTGGCCTAATCAATGGATTTTCTAATCTGGTTTGCAAACCACATAAGGAAATCCGTGGTTTCAGCCCGGGATAGAATTTATGTTTCAACCCTAGTGTTCTTACCCAGGGTCAGGGTAAGAATCGAATATTCTCACGTGTTTTGACATGCGTTGGTTGAGCACATAATGTGACGTCAGTTACATCACACCACTGTCATCTTAATATGGTGGACGTCATCAACCGAAGTGACTGCATTATTAAGAATCCACGCTCAGAAATGAAAGGTATGCAAGAAAAACAGTCTGTGAGGGGTGGATGGAATAATCCATCACGAGGGTCAATGTCTGGCATCACCTTATCTTATAGTATGAGACGAAAATTCATGCTCAAGTCAACTGAGCTTTACAAATGTTACATAACCTTGGGGTTTATACCGTAAATACATGTATTGGAACAGATATGCTAAACAGTGTAGACCCTGATCAGATTGCTCAGACAGTCTGATCTTAATCTGCACTGTTTGCCATTGTGTTGGCACAATTTGGACAACTTGCTGGTTCATGAGATAACTTTGTCAAAATTTAAAGAGAAATACAGCAAGTCCAATTTTTTCAGATTTTTACGGTATACCTGTGTATTTGCTTCACATTACCCTAAGAGTTTGACCGCATGTAACAATCTGGTATACACTCAAACTAAATAAAAAGTGGTGAAATAAATAACTTTCAATATTGCTCTTTGCACTTTCAGCGTAAGCATACTGTCTCTTTAACCATTCCAGTAGTATAAAATGCTTTTTTTCTACTAGTATATTACTCCAAAATAAGAAGTACAACACTGCCAATGTGCTAGAAAGATACACCATAGCCAAGTTGCTAATAAGCATATGCAAAATCAAGAACCAAATATGTTGTTTGACATCTTTATCTATGGGAACATAAACGATTCTTCTGATAGAAATAACAGCTTTCCGTTTCTTTCTAGAACCTGTAAAGAAAAGAAAAAAAATCAGCACTATTCATAGGAGTAACCTTTTTCTTAACCCTTTTTTGTACCAAAGGGAATCTTCCTCCTTATATATAGGACTCCATTACATTTATATAAAGGGGTGTAAGGTTGTGTTTTCTTCAAAATTGCTTTGGAAAATGGCTTAACTCTGCAAACAGTGCAGGCTCTGATCAGATGCCGTGTTCTGAAGCGTCTGATCTGGGCCTGCACTGTTTGCGAGGGTACCCGTTTTGGGATTTCCGGTACAAAATGGGTTAAGACAAAGAAGCGGATGAATGCTATGCATACGTTGCAAAGCCAAAGTTTTGCATCTAGTGCCTTCCCTAACTAGAGTTCCATGGCCCTAAATTGTGAATAGCTCCAGAGGATACTGAAATGATATGGTATAAATTTGGCAGACAGTCCTATGCAAACAGTGCAAACCCCTGCTCAGAGTCTGATCAGGATCTACACTGTTCGCCATTCCATCTGCAGTTTTTCGACTCCTACCTGGAATATGAAACAAATTTGTTCAAAATTTAGGATAATTACATTAAATCCTCAAAGTGTCCGACTTTGCCTGGGCAGGCTTAGACATCTTTTCTTCAGTCATTCTAATCTGCTGATTCAAGAAGGGCAGTTGTCAGTTTCTGGCGAAAGAATGTGTGCTGAACTGGTTAACTGCTGACTTTATAACTAAATTGGCCCATTCTTTAAAGCAAACTGTTGAAGCTTCAAGGCACACGACACAATTTAGGACATTGACCAATCACTACAGCTCACCATGAGCACTTCGTGCTCAGGAAAGCTAATAGATGTTTTGTATTGTGGGTAGAAAGTCACAATTTGTAAACCCAGAATATAGAATAGAAGTGAAGGCAATGATCAGGAACCGATACAATTAACCCACAAAGGGCAGAATATAGCTATTTTATAAACAAGAGAATGTGTGATAAGCTTATTCAATCCATGTTTAAATCATTGTAACGAATAAGAATGACGCCCAGACAAAAGAGAATTATATTCAACCATTCATGACCTTTTAATAAAAGTTTATGCTTCTTGAATAAAAAGCCAAACTTCTGTCATCTTTGCAAAAGGCCAAATCTGAAAATCTAGCTCAGCCAGCTAAAAAGTTATTTTTGAATGAATCCGTTGTAATAAAACACACAACTTGGTAGTTCAGAAGGATGGCATCCAACTGTTGATCAAGTAACAGGTTTGAATACTAGTCACAGGTTTTAATACTGAGTCTTTGCTTGTTTAATTGGAGTCTAACAGCCCAGTCAACACTAGTTTAGGTCATTTTTGAGCTGGTCAGTTTACATATCCACACTATTTCTGAGCAACAGTCTTTTTGGCTTTCCCCTAGTGATGTTTCCCTTAGGGTCTAGTTGGTTCATGTTTGTGTTTCTTTCCCTTGGTGTCTCTGATGGGAGCTGTGGGCTAATTGTATCAATTCCTGATCATTGCCTTCACTTCTATTGTTTATACGTAACCTGTTAACCAGTACAGTGCATTCTTTTGCCAACTGACAACTGCCCTTCTTGGATCAGCGTAAGGGAGAGAATGACCGTAGAAAAGATTTCATGATCAATCTCCACAAAAGAAAGTAGCCTCTGTAGTGGTGTAGTGGTTACGCTACTCGCCTTGTAAATCCCGGGCTTCTCCAGAATTTCGGATGAGTCTTTAAACCGAGGTCCCGTCGCCGTATGACCTTAGCTGTTGGTGGGACGTAAAACTCAAACACTCACTCCAGGAAAGAATGTTGTCGACCCCGGCAGGCATCGATCCTGTGTATTCCTGATCACCAGTCAGAAGCGCATCTTTTAATTCGAGACACCACCTGTTTGGGAAAGAGCTGCTGTCTCTGTTTACATGTGGTTCATTTTGTTTACTGTCGTCTCCTCTTGTTTTGACTTTTTTCCCTAGTGATATTGTGGGAAGAATTTAGGATGGGACTGTATCAGTTCCTGATTGTTTCTGCTTTTAATTTAAAATCAAAGCAATGAGAGAGAAAACTGGTAGGTTGATCGTCTCCGAGTGAATGCTGTGCTCAGTCCTCGGCTCTGAAGGTTTGTTCAGTGGTGTCTGATCTGGGTTTACACTGTTTGCCAATCCAAACCCATAATTCCAGTCCAGATTGAAGATTCTATAGGTAATCCTCTTGCCCATCGCTAGTTTTCCAAGTCAGTGGTTATCACATGGACTTCAGCATTTGAAAAGTTTGTTGCCCTTTGTAACTTTGTGTTTATTAATATACAACTAACACAAAAACTGCCAGGCTCAACACTATTTCATGGAGACTGAAAATGAATTCAGTATTTAACGAATTTCCCCAAATCTGAATCTCCATGCTGGTACAATGCCTCCCACCAAGTTTTGGCTGAATCTAATTTCCCCAAATCTGAATCTCCATGCTGTTACAATGCCTCCCACCAAGTTTTGGCTGAGTCTAATTTACCATTCCGGAGAAGATCTGGTTTAAAGATTTTCAGGATGACTACAATGGTATAAACTCTGGCTTACCTTTAGTTTTGCTCTTAGATTGGCCTTTTCGCTGTTTCTCTCTGCCGGACTCTCCTCTTTTCTTAGTTTGTAAACTTCTTACAATTTTAACCTAGAAATAACATACAGTAGAACATCAGTGGCTCGAATCCCAATAACATATTTACCATGGATGACTCGAACCCGTTCTTCGAGTCCGCAGGAAATTCCTCCAAATACGACATCGGGGTAATTATGGGAGGTTTTCTTCGTTTACCTCGTAAAGTTCTGTATGCTGTGTGTACTCATTAGAATCGCCTCATCAAGATGATTTTTAAGTGTTTTTTTTTTTTTTTTTTTTTTTTTTTTTTTATTTTGGGGGCATTTTGGTTTCCATGGCAACCAATTAAAGTGAACATTGGCCTAAAATCATATGCCAGATAGATGATTGCTTAAAAAATACTTCTATGAAATTATTGAAAACTTACTCTCGTACACAGAGGCAATCTTCTCCAGGTATGGTTCCGTATTGGGTGCCTTTACAGGCATATAAAAAAAACAGACAGGCTCGAAAATGGATCTGATCCTATCCCCTTGACTGTCGAAAAAGGCCATTTTGACCATCTGCTAAGACTAGCTTCTTTCACTTTCATACCGTTTATCTGCAACTCTAATGTAGATGGACGACTTGCCATTTTACATCCTTTTTAGCAGTATTTTTAGCAGTATTTCAGTCATATTAGACTGATAAGAGGTTAATAATGAAAGGCTGTGTGCAATGGAACTACGTTTACAGTTGGAAAGATTTCTACCTCCAGCAAGTTTTTCTCAAAATAGTTGCAGTGACCCTGACCTTGAGCCCAGGACCCTGAAAGTCAAACTTGCTCGAGATATTATCATACCCAACATTTGTGTGAAATTATATTAAAATCCATCAATTAATGTAGGCACTAGAGTGATGACAAAGTTTTTTCTAAAAAATGGCCACAGGGAAGTTATATCAAATCCATTAGCAAATGACGACGCTAGAGCGATGACAAAGTTTTTTCTAAAAATAGCTGCAGTGACCTTGACTTTGAGCCCAGGACCCTATCATACCCAACATTTGTGTGAAGTTATATTAAAATCCATCAGCAAATGAAGACGCTAGAGTGATGACAAAGTATTTGTCTAATTAGAGAAAGCGACCAGTGTGTCACGTATACCCCCGGCCAGCGCCAACCTCTGATATATATATCTTTCGAGCTTGTATGTAATATGAATGAAGAAGTGAAGAAGCTATAAGAATCTATAAATGTGCTTGTTAAAGCTCAACCAAACATAAAAATTTCTAAATGGTCCCAGGGAGTGAGGGTATCAAAGTTACTAAATGGGTGGGGGCATCAATGTTACTGAAGCAGCAGGGTGGGTATGCATCAATGAAATCTTTGGGACTGGTATGCAACATCAATGCAAGTATCAAATGTAAAATTTCTAAGTCCGTGACCTTGAACTCAAGGTCACTGTGGGGGTGGGACATGCATCAATGAATGTAACTTCAGTGTAAGTATCAACTCAATCTGTCAAAGGCTTCAGAAGATACAATCTCTTAGAAACTTTAACGCAAAACTTTAATCAAATGTAAAATTTCAAAGTCTGTGACCTTGACCTCAAGGTCACAGTGGGGGTAGGGACATGCATCAATGAAATCTTTAGACCAGTATGTAACTTCAGTGTAAGTATCAACTCAATCTATCAAAGAGTTCAGAAGATACAATCTCTCAGAAACTTTAACGCAAAACTTTAACCAAAATGTTAACGGACGGAAAGACGGACACATGGACGGACGGACGAACAGCAAGACGAAAACTATATACCCCCATAGCATACTTTGTATGCCGGGGGTATAAAAATAGCTGCAGTGACCTTGACCTTGAGCCCAGGACCCTGAAAGTCAAACTTGCTCGAGATATTTTCATACCCAACATTTGTGTGAAATTATATTAAAATCCATTAAAATTAAGTAGGCACTAAAGTGATGACAAAGTTTTTTCTAAAAATAGCCACAGGGAAGTTATATCAAATCCATTAGCAAATGACGACGCTAGAGCGATGACAAAGTTTTTTCTAAAAATAGCTGCAGTGACCTTGACTTTGAGCCCAGGACCCTGAAAGTCAAACTTGCTCGAGATATAATCATACCCAACATTTGGGTGAAATTATATTAAAATCCATCAATAAATGTAGGCACTAGAGTGATGACATTTTTTTCTAAAATAGCCACAGTGACCTTGACCTTGACTCCAGGATCCTGAAAGTTGAACTTGCTCGAGATATTATTATACCCAACATTTGTGTGAAGTTATATTAAAATCCATCAGCAAATGACAACGCTAGAGCGATGACAATGTTTTTTATTCTAAAAATAGCAGCAGTGACCTTGACCTTGAGCCCAGGACCCTGTAAGTTGAACTTGCTCGAGATATTATCATACTCAACATTTGTGTAAAATTATATTAAAATCAATCAATAAATGTAGGCACTAGAGTGAAAACAAAGTTTTCAAAAAAATAGCCACAGTGACCTTGACCTTGAGCCCAGGACCCTGAAAGTCGAACATGCTCAAGATGTTATCATACCTAACATTTGTGTGAAGTTATATTAAAATCCATCCATAAATGTAGGCACCAGAGTGATGACAAAGTTTTTCTAAAAAAAGCTACAGTGACCTTACACTGCAGCTTTAAACAAAGTACCATAACTCTGTGACAAATCATCTAACCAGATAGCAGGGATAATATGCACATCCCTTATTGCTGCTTAAGATTCCATTGAAGTTTCGTTGAATTTCTGCAATTAGTTGCTGAGAATACAGGTGGACACGAACAGTACCCTATATATTCATGCAGAATTCATCAAAGGGCCATAACTCTTGGAGAAATCATCGAACCTTCGATACTTAATATTCCCATGAAGTTTTATTGAAATCCGACCAGTAGTTTCTGAGAATTCGTGTAGACAAGAGCGGGACGCACGCATGGGCACACGGATGCACGGACGAAGCGGCAACTATATGCTCCCCTTGAAATTCTTCGGGGAGCATATTAAATGACCTTGACCTTTGAAATGATCAATTTTCATACAGCTGACTGTAAATATCATTTCTGTTGCCACAGGCTACCAGGCAATAAGAAATATCCACTGTTTGCCTCTTTTTCCATACAAGTATCAAAGGGTTATTTTTATAAATTTACATCTCACAGACATTCAACTCAGAACTGGAGCTCCGGAACTCTAGAAATTTGTGGTGAATCTTGTATTGGTGAAGAGGTTGTGAGCAATAACATCAATTAAATGGTGGACATCTTTACCACACTAGGGGCAACAATATTGAAACTCACCTGTGGCTCCAGTGTTTCTTTATTCAAAAGGTCTTGCAATGCTTGTGGAACTGCATTGGAAGTACCTTCAATTGGCATGCACCTTTTCTGTCTGGGCAGGTTTGGCAATATCCATTGCAAAGTAGAACTTTGTTCTCTGTGTATACTATTCAAAAACTTGTTCCACCACTGGTAGTTTTCATTGGCAGAAAAAAGATGCTCAATTGTCTTGATCTGCTTATTAAGTCTTTCCAAAGCATCGTTATCATATTCTGGTCTCAAATACTTTGGTTTTCCAGTAGGTAATGAAATCTGACCATTTTCCTTGTGTTTGAAAAAACTTGCCTCCAAACTTTTCCACTGTTGGTTATGAAGTCCTTTGTACTGAATAAGTACTGATTGCTCTGCTTTTTTAAATCTAAAATGCAAAGGTACTGTATGCTTTTGTGGGACACTCAAATGTGGTTCCAGCCATGCCTTTATATCAAACATTGACTTCAGATCTGTTGGATTTTGGAGAAGGGAAAGGAGATCATCATAAGTTTCAACATCTTGCACTCTCAGGCTTGAAGAGATCTTGCTGAAAGCAGCATCAACATCCTCATGCGTATGTCCCACTATCAAAAATGACATATGCACCTAAAATAAAAACAGACTTGGTAAGAAATTAATTATACCTTAAAACTCCTTAAACTTCGGAATCCTTAGGGAATTGCTGTAATTTGTCTCAAGCCGGCCTCAGTAGCTCAGTCGGATGCATTTCTGACTGGTGAGGAGGAGTTGATACCTGCTGGGGCCGGTATGTTGTAATGATATATTGTACCAAGTTTGAATAAAATTAATCAGTTCATTAACCCATTTGCTACCGGAAACCTCAAAAGGGGTTAGTGGCAAACAGTGCAGCCCCAGATCAGACGCTGGGCCTACACTGTTTGCAAAAAGTTCAGCCATTTTCCAAATAAATTTTGAGGAAAACACAACCTGACACCCCTAAATTTTGAAATGGAGTTGTATGTGGTCAGATTCAGCTCTGCATGGAAGCATCATGCAGCTGAATCTATTTCTTCAAGCCCGATGGGCCGGGACTTGCCTTTCAAAAACTGCAAGCCATGATTTCAAAGGATGGTAATGGTGCTCTTCGAAGTACATGATGAGGAGTTGATACCTGCTGGGGCTGGTTTGTTGTAATGATATATTGTACCAAGTTTGAATAAAATTAATCAATTCATTAACCCATTTGCTGCCGGAAACCTCAAAAGGGGTAAGTGGCAAACAGTGCAGACCCAGATCGGACGCCGGGCCTACACTGTTTGCAAAAAGTTCAGCCATTTTCTAAATAAATTTTGAGGAAAACACAACCTGACACCCCTAAATTTTGAAATGGGACTTGTATGTGGTCAGATTCAGCTCTGCATGGAAGCATCATGCAGCTGAATCTATTTCTTCGAGCCTGATGGGCCGGGACTTGGCTTTCAAAAACTGCAAGCCATGATTTCGAAGGATGGTAATGGTGCTCTTCGAAGTACATGTATGTAGTTCACTTGTTCCTTACTCAATGCAATTGGTCCTTATGAGCCTGTATGCAAAGTTTCAGAATCCAAGCTGCAATTATTACCTGTTTTGAAATTCAAAGTAACTTCGAAAACTTGGCTTTCAAAAACTGCAAGCCATGATTTCGAAGGATGGTAATGGTGCTCTTCGAAGTACATGTATGTAGTTCACTTGTTCCTTACTCAATGCAATTGGTCCTTATGAGCCTGTATGCAAAGTTTCAGAATCCAAGCTGCAATTATTACCTGTTTTGAAATTCAAAGTAACTTAATTTTTAAACATATTTATAAGACCTCATAAGTGTCACCTTGCGTCATCTCAGCTATTTTCTCATCATGAACACTGACGTTAGAGTCAGCCACTGAAATGGAACACGAGCCACCTTCGAAATGCCATTTTTCAATTTTCCCCATTATAAGTCTATGGAAAATCTAAGTTGCCATAGCAACCAAACTAAAGAGTCGAATTTCATTAGAAACAAAAAACCTGTAAAGGCAAATATGGTGAATATTTTCAAAAACTCTCAGCCTCATAGAGCATACGGTTTCTGAGGAGATGATTTTTGAAGTATTTTTTTTTCTATTTTTTTTTCATTTGGGTTTCCATGGCAACCAATAGAAACGAGCAGTTGGCCTAAAATCGTATGGCAGATAGCAGATTGCCTGAAGAACATTTCTATGAAAGTTTTGTCAAAACATCTGCAGCGGCTTCGCACTAAATGTCCTTTTTCAATTTTCCCCATTATAAGTCTATGGAAACTAACTCGTCATAGTAACCAAATTAGTGAGCCGATTTTCATTAAAAACACAAACTTTCAATCCCCCAGCCCAAGGATGCTACAGATGAAATTTGGGCTGAATCGACCCTGTGGCTTCAGAGGAGATTTCGTTTGAAAGTGTTGACGCCAGACGACAACGACGACAAACAACAGCATATCCTTTAAGCTCCCAGGAGCCTTTGGCTCTGGTGAGCTAAAAAATCGGACACCTTGAAGGCCTGCTGTAAATCTCCTAAAATTTTAACAAATTCTTTTCACTATCCCGTAAGGAGTCCAAAAGGTGCAATTGGACTGGCAAACTGTAGAACTTGATCAGATAGCAGCAGTCTGATCTGGGTCTGCTTTGTTTGCTCAGGCCTATCTATCCCAATACTCAGGATCATTACGGTACAAAGGGAAAACTCAGTACATGTGAAAAAGCGCATACCTCATTAAAAATATTTTCTCTGACAAGAAGTTCACAAAAGCTCAACACATATCTATTCTTATTTTCTCTCCAGCAATTATCTGCTTGAAGGTATAATGTTCCTGGGAGTCTGTTATTCTGAAAAAAGTAATAAGTGGAAATTTCAGATGAAATATAGGCTTTTTTTCATCAAGTTAGAGACAAAAATTTATTGCAGATGCTTATGTTGATCAGTCTGAGATATCAGGCCTTTTATGAGAAGAAGGGTGGGGCATGCCTCTGGCACACCCCAGGGAGCCTGTTGGTTGGTGACACTGAATGTGTCTTATCAGAAGTTAAAAGACTATATGGTGTTGGGGTGGGGATGTGAACAATTTCAAGGATTTTATGTATTTTTTTTTCAAGTGTCTGGTTTGGGGCAAAGTCCTGATGCACCCCAGGGACCACTTTGATATCCACTTCCTAACATTATTAATTTTTTATCATATCCCCAAAATTTCGTAGAAAAATCCTAATATTTCATCTGCACAATGGGAGTGTTTGGGTCAACAGTTTTGACAGCCTTGATAGCTCAGTGGTTAGCATGTTCAACTTATGATCAAGAGGTTGTGGGATCAAATTCGGCTATAGGAGGCGATGTGTGTCCTAGGGCAAGAAATGTAATGCCACTGCCCAACTCAACTCGTGCAAATGGGTAGCACTGGTGTAAATGTAAAGCCCCCTCAAGGGCAAAGTCCGTCCGACCAATGCTTATAAGCCTTTTGGTTTGCTTTGGTGGCAGGGCTTAAGATATCATTTTATGTCAATGTCAAATAAATTTGTTTGTTTGTTTGATTTGATGTTTAATGTCCCAGTCAACACTGTATAGGTCATTTTGGAGATGTTGCTTCCAATTTAGTAGGACTTTTACCAAACATCAAAATGAAATGACATCTCAAGCCCTTCCGCCAAATTAAACCAATAGGGTTTATATGCACGGACGATCAAACATGCACCACTTTTTCTGGGCAGGCTTAAAACCTGTACGCTATTTATCAGCACTTGTGTGAAGCAGTTTCAGCTCTCATGGACACATCATGCTAAGCAGATTACAAGAACTTATGTGTGGGAGGTTATAGCTCTATGTGGAAGCACCATGCAGCACAATCTATTTCTCCAAGCCCCGATGGGCATGGCGAGTTGACGGGGACATTAACCCTCAACTCAAACAAACAAACAAACAAAACAACGGACTCCAATATTGACTTTAAGAAGATCTACACTTACTTTAGAAACAGCTTTCTGTAGAGCCAGTAGTAGGACATTCATTGTCAAATTTGGGTCATGAGGCCATTGATTAATATCAATGAAAGTACCAAAATGGCACTGTCCATGGTTAATCACCCCAGTAATATGAGTCTTCAGCAAGTCAGCTTGGTTGATATTCTGTAAAAGAACAGTTTTCACAATTTTCATAAAGGGAAATTTGAGGAACAATTCTTGGACACTATCTAACCCTTACCCTCCTGAACATATTTTAATTCAGCCACACTTAATTCTGATAAACCACTATTCATATACTATGATATGTATACCGTAAAACTGCAATAAAAACAGTATAGATCTAGATTGAAAGGTTTCTAATCTGAATCATTATGGTTTGTGAAGGTTTGGACTGTCATGTTCAGCAGGATAGGGATTTAAATCAGTTACTCTACCAAACGGAATAAACCTCTGTATGTTGAATTGGGAAGAACTGTAACCTCACATGATACCTCGCTTGGACGGACTGATGGATGCCAGGCTGATCGCTATATACCCCGAAACTATTCGGTGAGGGAATAAAAATGTCAATGCAGAATAATGGAGGACTGTCTGACAAAACGGACAAGTTTCATATTGTCCTGCTGCCTGACTGATGTTCTGTGATGCTTAGCAAAGAAAATGATATCCTGACAACAAGTATGCATTAAGTCCTACTGGTACTAGTTTGTCCTGCAAATGATTTCAGTCTGTTTGACAGCTGTCCTGCATCAGTAGAAAATATTTCATGAAGACAGAAATTGCTCAAGACATTAGTCTTTGATAGGGCTGGCTAATCGGAGCTGAGAAGTTAACCGATTATCAGTCTTGTCACTGTGATCGATAATCGATTAGTAATCGCTGACGATTTGCTCATATTTTTACCTGTTTGGCTTTCTATCTGAGCATGACTCCTACCATATGTTGTACATTACCATATGTATTTGAAGGACAGGCGTGTGCGAACAGTGTAGACCCTGTGGCGTCTCTTCAGGGTCTGCACTATTTGCCACTCATCCTGCTATTTTAAGCATAACTTTGGGTAGTAAATTGCACTTATCAAATAGTCGATTACAAGCAAATCTTTATATAAATGATAATCTTTTTTGTGAAATTTATCGCTCGATCAATCGATTATCCGGTTAATCGTGCCAGCCTTAGTCTTTGATACACTGGTTTCAATTGGCCTCCGCCCATTGGGGCTTGAAGAAACAGATGGGCTGCATGATGATTCCACGCAGAGCTGAAACTGACTGCACACGAGTACTGGTAAACTGCTAAAAGGATCTAAGCCTGCCCATGCTTATAAACCCTATAAGTTTCATTTGGCGACAAGGCTATGATGCCTTTCATCTCAATGCTATGTAAAAGTCCCACAAATTTGAAGAAAAGTCTCCAAATTGACCTATACAGTGTTGAAGGGGATGTTAATCCTCAAATCAAACAAACAAACAACAAGAGGGACATGATGGCCCTGGATTGCTCACAAATCAAAGAGGTATATTTTGACATAAATTTTAAATTCAGTGCACCAGAAATATACATCAGTCTCCTATGTATCATTCGTTATACTGCAGTATTGTCACAATGGCACATACGTGAGACAGACCCATAGTTATTCATCATACTTGTTACAACAAGAATTCCGCCGAAGGCTATGTCACTCCTGTGTGGGCCAAGGTCAAACATAGATGCTTGCATAAAAGTTGCCATTCTTAAATGCAAGCTTGAACTAAGTATCATTAATAAAGCTGTAATAATTCTTGAGAAATGAACTTAACCATTAGGGTGAACGCTAGGGTGGTTGCAATATTTTGCCAAGTCGGTGAACCATAAAATGTAGGTCAAGGTCAAATATGGATGCTTGCATTTTAGTTTCCATCTCCAGATACAAGTTTGTACCAAGTATCATCAATGAAGCTCTTATAGTTCTTGAGAAATTTACCTGACCATCTGGGTGAACGCTAGGGTGGTCGCAATATTTTACAAAGTCAGTGAACCATAAAATGTAGGTCAAGGTCAAATAGGGTGGCTTGCATTTAAGTTGCCATCCCCAGATACAAGTTTGTAACAAGTATCATTCATGAAGCTCTTATAGTTCTTGAGAAATAAACTTGACAATTAGGGTGAAAGCTAGGGTGGTCGCAAAATTATACAAAGTCAGTGAACCATGAAATTTAGGTCAATGTCAAATATGGATGCTTGCATTTAAGTTGCCATCCCCAGATTCAAGTTTGTACCAAATATCATTAATGAAGCTATTATAGTTCTTGAGAAATAAACTTGACCATTAGGGTGAACGCTAGGGTGGTCGCAATATTTTACAAAGTCAGTGAACCATAAAATGTAGGTCAAGGTCAAATAGGGATGCTTGCATTTAAGTTGCCATCCCCAGATTCAAGTTTGTACCAAGTATAATTAATGAAGCTCTTATAGTTCTTGAGAAATAAATTTGAGTGAGTGAGTATTTGAGTTTTAAGTCCCACCAACAGCTAAGGTCATACGGAGACGGGACCTCGGTTGTAAGACTCATCCGAAAGTCTGGAGGAGCCCGGGATCGATCCTGCGATCCCTGGTTTACAATGCGAGTAGCATAACCACTGCACCACTGAGGCTTCTAAGAAATAAACTTGAACATTAGGGTGAATGCTAGGGTGGTCGCAATATTTTACAAAGTCAGTGAACCATAAAAAGTATGTCAAGGTCAAATAGGGATGCTTGCATTTAAGTTGCCATCCCCAATTTCAAGTTCGTACTAAGTATCATTAATGAAGCTCTTAGAGTTCTTGAGAAATAAACTTGAACCTTAGGGTGACCGCTAGGGTGGTCACAAATGTTGATGCCTTGACAAACGAACGGACGGAAACCGGGCGCCTATATCGCGCCATGCTAATAGCAGGCGCGACAAAAACCTTAATTTGATTTCTTCTTTCATATTTTTATGTCCCCGCCATCGGCATGATTCCAGGTGCATATAGTTTTTCTGTTTTCCGTACTTATGTACGTCTGTCTGAACATGGTTGTGTACGTACATTGGTGATCCTGTATACCAAGTTTAATGCTTCTAGCTTTTACAGTTCCTGAGAAGTCATTTAAGAACCTTTTTAACATTGACCTATATGGCAATACAGAAGAATGAATAGATGAAAAAGTAAGCCAATAAAGCCCATTACCTCTTACATCCTAACACAATACTAGTCATCAAGAATTGCAAATTTAAGGGTTCTAGCTTTTATGGTGTTCGTGATATTTTAACTTTGACAAAAAAAAATATTGTTTGTGTGAATGGAAGAGATGAAAATATATGCACATACCTTTGGTTTTCTGCCTGTGAAGTGTGGTAAGTTGGATTTAGCTGCAAAGAAAAAAAAAAAAGTTCAGCAATGCAGTAATGTATCTAACCCTTTTTGTACCAAATGGAATCTTCCACATTATATATAGCAGGAGTTTATTTCAAAATATAGGGGTGTCAGGTTGTGTTTTCTTCAAAATTCATTTGGATTTTGGAAAATGGTTTAACTTTTTGCAAACTGTGTAGGCCCTGATCAGACGCCGCGTTCTGCGGCGTCTGGTCTGGGCCTTCACTGTTTTCCAAGGTACCCCTTTAGGAGTTTCCGGTCATGAATGGGTTAAACATCAATTGTTTTTTTTTTGTTGTTTTTTTTTTTCTTTGTAAGCTGAATGCTTTAAAACTCTATTGGAAGCTCCACTCCAGTGATGTCATTATGGGATACCTTATCTTACCCAACAAACCCTGGAAATTCAACAAACGAGACAGTCATGATGGCCCCAGATTGCTCACCGGATCCATGCTTGTTTGATTTGAGATTTATCGTCCCCCGTCAATACTCTTTTAGGTCATTTAGGAAACATTCATCGGATGCCATACTGTACAAATGAAATGGTAGCCAATATTATAAGGTAGAGTGTAGGGTTTGAGCAATTGTGCTCGACAGTAACCCAGGGAACCTTTCTGTGAAACTATTTTAAAATCAGTCCAGTGCTGCATACCAAGTTTCAAGGTCATCAGCCATTTGGATCCTAAGAGGAATATTTTTGAAGGTTTTAACCATATATGGGCATGGCAAACATATTGGTCATGTGACCAAGTTCTTATGAACAAATTTTCGTTTCTCTTTCCCGGATGTAATTTGGTTTCAATTAAGTTACCCAGCCATTTAAGTGGAGAAGATAAAAATACTGAAACTGAGCCATCCAGAACAAAGGTCAGTTAATAACCTTGACCATTGAAATTAATAAACTTACATTCAGCTGATTAAGAATATCACATCTGATGTCACAAGCTCCCATGCAATGAGAAAAATCCACTGTTTTGCTTTTTTTTTTTTTTTGTTCTTTGTTTTTTTGTTGTTGTTTTTTCATACAAATGTCTGACCAAATTTGTGCCCCTCACCCATTGGGACTTGAAGAAATAGATGGGCTGCATGATGCTTCCACACAGAGCTGAAACCGACCCGCACAAGAGAACTGGTAAACCCCTAAGAAGATCTAAGCTTACCCAGGCAAAGTGGTGCGAGTCGGCGAGGCCATGCTAAAACCCTACTGGTTTCATTGGGCGACAGGGCTTGAGATGTCATTTCATATCAAGGTCGGGTAAAAGTCCTACAAAATTGGAAGCAATGTCTCCAAAATGACCTTTACAGTGTTGAAGGGGACGTTAAACCTCAAATCAAACAAACAAACAGACCAAATTTGACCTTGACGAAAAACAGGTCAAGGTAAACCAAAGGTCATCATTTTTACAAACTTGCTGGAGCCTGAGTCCCCAATGCAGCATACAAAGTTTCAAGGTTATTGGTTCCTGAAAAGATTTTTGAAGGTTTTTACCATATATATGGGCATGACAGCCATATTGGTCATGTGACCCAGACCTTAAGAACAAACTTTTGTTGCCCCTTCCCAGAGAGGCTCCACATGTAATGTGGTTTCAACTGACCAAGTAGTTTCAGAGGTGTAGTTTTTCAATGTTGCAACACAGACACAGACGACAAAAGAACACTGCCTATACCGTATGCAAGCTCCCAGTGGTAAAGCATCAGACTAGAGATCAAGCAGTACCCGGTTCAATTCCCACTAACATCGAAGTGTGGTTTCCTTTGAAGAGACTTAAACCACACTCCTTAGTACTGGTTATACCCAGGAAAAAAGGATTGCATCGTGTAAGACTAGTAAACTAAAGGTGTGATCCTCTATAAATAAGGCCTATTAATATTTTTGTTATTAGTTACGGATGAATTTTAACTTTTAAGCCTTGGGCCTCTGTTGCCTGAAGGATAAGAGCTCTCACTCTTAATCCTTTGGTCTCTCACCGCTGGTTAGAGGCTGGCTTGGGTCATATGTGAAACGCCAAGTTCTGCAACAGAAGGTCTGGTGGTTTTCTATGGATACTCAAGTTTTTGCCTATCTCTGATTAACAATTGGCTTGATATAAGTGATATAATCCAGAAAGGACTGTATAACCAAAACCAACCCAAAAAATACTTACCTTGATCCATTCCATCTATGATCAGTGAAAGGTAATTCTCTGGATCAGCTCTACTTTGCTCTCTCTTCTTATAGTAGTATTTTCTTTCAAGCCTTAAATAATTAAGCATATGATATGGATCAGGTGCAGACGTACTAGAAATAGGGCTTGTTTTCATCTCTTTCTAAAGCAGATTGCTTGATTGCTCAACACTCTGACACCATTCCCAAAAACAGAACTCGGAAAAGCTGCTGACAATTGTAAGTTTTGGTTTGTTTGAGGTTTAACGTCCCGATCAACACTGTAAAGGTCATTTTGGAGACGTTGCTTCCAATTTTGTGGGACTTTTACCTGACATTGACTTGAAATGACATCTCAATGCCCAGCCGCCCAAATAAACCAATAGGGTTTATGAGCATGAACCGGCCGACTCCCACCACTTTGCCTGGCCTCTAATCTGTTTACCAGTACTCATGTGCGGGTCAGTTTCAGCTCTTTGCGAAAGCATCATGCAGCCCATATATTTCTTCAAGCCCAGATGGGCGGGGGCCATACAATTATTTATATAAAAGTGTATCTTGTCTAATGGTGATCTGCAAATAAGGTCAAGGTATACAAATTCTAATAGAAGCCATGATGTGATTTGTGTTTGGAACTGGATGTCTGTGAGAATGCACATCTTTGCCTTGGCGGGCTAAGACCTCTAAGAGGGTTAAGGTTGTCATGTTCAGTAGGTTACCTATGCATGGAAGCAACATACAGCCCAATTATGTCTCCTAGCCCTGATGGGCAGGGAAGAAATAAGCTGAGGAAACATACACCATAACCTCTTTATAACACTATTAATGGGGTCCAAAGCAGAAACCGTCTTAGTTAAACAACCGTGTTATATCCGAACAAAATTGTGTAGATTTTATAGAAAAATGACCAATTATGGTCATTTTTCTATAAAATCTAGGCTGCGTCTCCTGACAACCAGTCAGTCAGTTAGTGCTGATGGTGTTGAGACCGATCCTGACAAAATAAAGGCATTGTCTGATTGGCCAGAACCTCATAATGTTAAGACATTATGTTCTTTCTTGGGTTTTACTGGCTATTATCGCAGATATATTAAAGACTATGTTGTCACCTTTTAAGCCTTCGGCTCAGGGGAGATAAAAGTAATGTATATCCCTGTATACCTAAGTTTTCTATACATATAAAGTGGGGTGTAGAGGGGTGTTCATTACACAGACTTGTATAACTGTAATGAAAAACAATCATGATCCTCCTCCTGTTGGTGGGAACAAAATGCCAATGATTTCTGGTTTCTGGAATTCAGTTTAAGACCATTTTTTAAATTTTCTCTATATAATTCAATGTTAAACAATATATTCCAAGGTTGGGGCCATGTTTTGGCTCCAGTGCTTGCCAAAAATTAAACAATCTTGGAACAGGCTGCATGTATTTCCTACATGTATGCTTTTCAATGAATGATGAAGATCTCTCAGAAAAATCTAAATCAATACACGGCCCGCACACTAGTACTGGTAAGGCGCTTCGAGGATCTAAGCCTGTCCAGGAACCGCGGTGCGAGGCGGACCATCCATGCTAATAAACCCTATTGGTTTCACTGGGCGACAGGGCTTGAGATGTCATTTCATCACAATGTCGGGTCCCACAAAATTGGAAGCAACGTCTCGAAAATGACCTTTACAGTGTTGACGGGGACAGTAAACCTCAAATCAAACAAACAAAGCATGGAAAGTAATTCCTTGATTAAATGGAAAAACATTTGAAGGCTTCAAGCAGCACTCAACGAAACCTAACTACAGTTGGCAATTTAGCTTGCACATAACCATTCTCTGGGTTTTCCAAATAAGGTTTAGTCTTGGCCTAATTCATAGTCTTTGCTGTTCCTAACAGGCATTCTGTAATGGTTTTGTTATGTTCTGTTCTGCTTCACATTAATATAATTATAAGGATTGGGGGGAAAAAACACTTACATCTGCCTTTCGTTATGTTCTGCCCGTTGTCTCAACAGCTCTGCTCTTATTCTGGGTACCATTGTCTGTTCCAGCTTCTTTCCAAGACCTGAACATCTTGCACACTGTGAAAATGAGCTGACCTGGAAAAAAATGGCAAAATTTAATGTTTAAGTTCTAAAAGTGCTCACCTATATAAGCCATCTTGCTGTCAGAATTGGACTTTTTCTCCAGGTAATATAGTTGGTAGTTTTTACCACAACAATTTTTTGGAGTGGACAAGAAAGTGCTAAAGATAGACAGATCTATGGAAAAATTTGTGGACCTCTACCAAGACTGTTCTCATTATAATACCACCAGGGGTCAAAATTTGAACAAAGTTTAATGGAACATCTTCCAGGGATAAAGGAGATATCATACAGGCATAAATTAGGGCTCCAACCAGTGACCTTCTAGTGTGACCATGACCTTCAGCCAGCATGGTTTATTTAAGGGTTCTGCATATCAGTTCACTGAGGGGAACATCTGACAAAGTTTAATGAAAATCTACTGAAGGTTCAGGAGATATGGAGCGGACAAGAAAGTGTTACAGATAGACAAATTTGTGGTGGACCTCTACCAAGACTGTTCTCATTTTAGTACCATCAGGGGTCAACTGGTTTAACATTGACTTATATGGGAATAAACCTTTATATATCCTTTTATCTGAAGCTAACAGGTTCAACATTAACTTTTTAAATAACTGGACAAGGTGGTCCTGTAACTCTTGGGATGCACTGGACCTGATCCAAGTTCAACTGGACCAAAGAAATGATGAAAACCATACTTAAGTGATGCCTTAGTTCTACAGTCATCAGAATATTTCTGTTATTATTTATTTACATAGAAAATCTACTGCATCAAACTGAAAAAAGAAAGCCATTTCTGCTGAGTTATAAACATGGTTTTAATTTCTGTGACTGGAACCTTCGGACCAGCCAGCCACTGACAGTACTAGATCTGACCAGCTTTTCACTAGACAATGTCCATCAGACCTGGGTTAATGTCAAACCCTGTGACAGCTAGAAGATCCAGGCATCTGGTCCTCGCAAGCTGCTTCATCTAGTGGACCTCTTCTACGTTTATTCAAATTATAGCCCTTGGTTCAAACATAGCCCCACCCAGGGGTCTTGTTCATTACGCAAACACGCCTATACAAATACATTCCCAACTTTATCGCCGAAAATATTAAAATTTTATAATGAAAAATTGTGATATTTTTTTTAATTTCTGCTCAAAATACAGATTGTGGGCACTCGTTAGAACCGCTTCAACGAGGTGCTTCTAACGAGTACCCACAATCTATATTTTAGAGCAGAAATAAGTCAAATAAGGTATACCTCCGGAAACCCCAGTTTTACTATATAAAAGTGGGGTTCAAGGGGTCAAAATTATATAGATGCTACACAGACCCACAAGAGGAAAAAACTTTGAAAATTTTCTGGTCTGAAAACAGGGAAGGCCCATGCCTTTGATATTAACAAAGGTTCCAGTTATAAAAGAAAAGTCCATAAAAGCCTATTTATTACTGGTTAATACAAGATATATGTTTGCTGGCTGTCACCAGCTGAAGTTTGCTGGAGACAGCTGGTCTCCAGCGAACTTTGATTGAAGACAGCCGGCTGTCAATAGCCACTTCCATACCTAATCAGACCCCACATAACTGTCTGATCAGGGCTACTGTGCTTGCATAATATACTGCAATTGAAGGGTTAAACGAACAACTGGTTCCATTCTCAGTTCAGGACTATTTCCCCAACCCCAACCTACACTCAGAGACAATCTCTCAATGCTTTTTATTTAACCATTTTTGTACTGGAAACCCCAAAACGGGTAGTTGGCAAACAGTGCAGGCCCAGATCAGATGCAGCAGAACGCGGCGTCTGATCAGGGCCTGGCCTACACTGTTTGCAGAACGGTCAGCCTGTTTACGAATAGATTTTGAAGAAAACAACCTGACAACCCTAAATTTTGAAATGAACTGCTGCTATGTATAAAGTGGAAGATTCCATTTGGTACAAAAAGGGTTAATATACCAAGTGCTGTGTATGTACTGCTTAGCCCATAAAAATAAACTTTATAAAGTACCTACTTCTTTGATTTTAAGGTGAGGAAAGTGCTCCTTCCAAATCTTGTAGAATAATGTTGGGCTGACACGAGATGACTTTTCTATTTCTGCTTTGTAAGATTCCCAAACACCAATTTTTGTTGATTTATATGGTAGCAGAATATCACCTGAATCCGGCATTCTATCGCCATTATATTCTGCATACATCTCCAACCAACTTATAGTCTGAGTAGTTCTTTGCGAAGGTGATTTTGGAGCCTTTCCAGCAGTAGTCTTTGCTCCCCTTATGCTCAGTTGTTTTGCTCCTGTCAATGCATTCTTACCAACCCTCATTATTAACTGAAATGCACGTTGACAGACTTGCTTGCCATTGTCAAGTGTCAGGTATGTAAATCGACCTTTCCTTACTCTTTGTCTTGTTGTGTGTATAAGAAATTGTGATTGTGATCTTCTCGAATTAGTCCAGTGTCTTTCCCTTAAATGATAAATTTCAGTCAGAGAAAATAGTCCCATACAATTTTGATCACACTTGCACTTCTGATGCTTATTTCTTTTAATGCTCTTCAAATCCAGGGCTTTCTTTAGAAGGGAACTCTCTCTGGAAGGTGATTCACCTGAAACTAGAAATTGTGTTTGTGAAACACTATGCCCCCAACCATATGCTTGTCTCTAAATGGGACAGTAAACAGTAGCTTATGATCATTTGCATTGACAAGGGCGTAAATCTTAAACCAATTAAGACTTGTAAAGAAACTCAGTTTTGTGTTCCCTAGTAAGTGATTTTCAATGAAGAATGTCACAAGGAATACATATGTGAAATATGAAAGCAATATTACCCATGGTTATGAAACAACAGGATTTATTTTTTGAAAAAGGGGAGATATTTCAGTGAAAATTAGCAATATAAGTATGGCCCTTTGTCAGTGAGTGACTTGAGTTTTACGTCTCACCAACAACTACGGTCATACGGAGACGGGCCCTCGGTTTAAAGATGCATCCGAAAGTCTGGAGAAGCCCGGGATCAATCCTGCGATCCCTGGTTTCAAGGCGAGTAGCTTAACCTCTATGCCACGGAGGCTTCTAAGGCCCTTTGTCAGAATGTAGGTTTTGTGATGGTAAGTATGCGTGTGAAGTTTCATGAGAGTAGGATAAAAACTTTTAAAATTTTGACCGAGTTTAAGTTGTTTGGTTATGGCCTGACAAAAACACACCGAAAAGCAATAAAGCTATGGCCTTTTGTCAGAATGTAGGTCTTGTGATAGTAAGTAATTGTGTGCAGTTTCAGGAGAGTGGGGCAAATACTTTTGAAGTTATGACCGAGGTTAAGTTTTTTGGTTAAGGCGTGCAAACACACGGACAAAAGCAATATGGTTTGTCAGAATATATTGTGATTGTGATTGTTAGTATGAGTGTGAAGTTTCATGGGAGTAGGGATAATACTTTTGGAGTTATAACCGGTTAAATGTTTAGGTTTAGATTTGAAACTGACTGACAAGGAGATTACTATAGGGCACCAAAAATACTGTTTGGGGCCCTAATTAAGAAGGAAGTGGCTATTGACAGCCGGCTGTCTCCAGCGAAAGTTGGCTAGTGACAGCCGGCTGTCTCCAGCGAACTTTCGCTGGTGACAGCCAGCAAAAATATATGGAAAGTTTATTGTCCAGTAATAAATAAAAGTCATTTAAATAGATACATGATGTATATTGTGGTCCTAAAATTATTAAAAGCGCCATTAATAATTAAGTACATGGAGAGCTATTGTTGCCACCTCGGTTGGCGTGCTATGTGTTTGCGTTCCTGTCACACTGTGTTAAAGTTTTTCAAATGCTTATATCTCAACAGTCACTCATCACAGACCACTCATATTTGGAACTTAAGTACCTAGGAGGGTCCTCTGATGTTCAAAGAGAACAGACCCCTCGGTTCATGCCCCAGGGCGGGGCTAGGGGTCAAAATCTAGAACACCTTTGTAATTCTGTAAATGCTTATATCTCAACAGTCCCCTGGGGCTAGGGGTCAAAATCTAGAACACCTTTGTAATTCTGTGTTAAAGTTTTTGAAATGCTTATATCTCAACAGTCACTCATCACAAAGCATTCATATTTACAACTTGAATACCTGGTATTGTCTTCTGAGATTTCAAGACAACACACCCCTGGATGCCTGGGGATGGGGTGGGGCTAGGGGTCAAAATCCAGGACACTTTTGTACTTTGTTGCATACCTTTCCATTATACTAACAAGTTATAGACACAATTGGTTATACATCAGCCATTCAAGTGACATTGGTTCAAGTATAAAAGGGTGAAGGTCATGGTGACCTACATTTCACAGTCCAGTGATTTTGTCTATTATCTTGAAGTCTATTTCTTGGAGAAATGTCATACCTGGGATATTAGTTCCATGTGACCCGATAATTGACTGCAAAATATATCTAGGTCATGGTGACCTACATTTCACGGTCCAGTGATTTGTCTATTATCTTGAATACTATATGATGGAGAAATGTTATACCTGGGTTATTAGTTGCATGTGACCCCATTATTGACCTAAAAATATATCTAGGTCAGTATGACCTATATTTCATGGTTCAGTGATTTTTGCCTATTATCTGAAATACTATTTGATAGAGAAATGTCATACCTGGAGAAATAGTTCCATGTGACCCGATAATTGACTGCAAAATATATCCAGGTCAGTGTGACCTACATTTCATGGTTCAGTGATTTTGCCTATTATTTTGAACACTATTTGATGGAGAAATGTCATACCTGGATTATTTATTCCATGTGACCCCATGATTGAGCTTGAACTATATCCAGGTCAGAGTGACCTATATTTCATGGTTCAGTGATTTTGCCTATTATCTTGAATACTATTTGATGGAGAAATGGCTCACCTGGATTATTAGTTCCACGTGACTTGATGATTGACATAGAAATATATCTAGGTCCTTGTGACCTATTTTCATGGTTCAATGATTTTGCCTTATAATTTAGACACAATTTGATTCTGAAATGTAATACATGTATCTGGAATATTGTTCCATGTGACCTGATTATTGATCTCAAATCTATCTAGGTGAGTGTGACCTATATTTCATGGTTCATAAATTTTACCTTATACATGTATCTTGAAGTCGCGAAACAGCCAAGCTATGTTGTCATGCAACAGCTTTTGTTACAACATGCAGTAATTTCAGTCTATACATTTACACTTTTGGTTGGATATATAACAAGTTTGTTATCTAGCATGCTTTTTGCTTTGTTCCCAAATAGCAATGTTATAAAGAGGTTGTGGTGTATCGAAAATCAAACAGATATATATATATATATGAGTCTATGTTAAATAAGTTACCCCTGGGGCAGGGCTACTTTTGATCCCAGGGCTATAATTTGAACAACTGTGAACAAAGATGAAGCTACATACCAAATATCAAGGACCTGGGCCGTCTGGTTTCAGACAAGAACATTTTTAAAGTCGTCACCATTATGATTCTATGTAAACCCAGTGGGTTTCAGGGCGAGGGGGTGAGGCATGACCCCAGGTACCCCTGGGGAGCTCCAGGTTGGTAACGCTGAATGTGTCTTATCATAAGGAACCTGAATACATGTCTACATATGGTTGATGTGTGGGGCTCAGAACAGTTTCTCAGATAGTTGGCATTTTGTGAAGTATAGGGGTGGGCTATAATTATTGGCCCTGGAACAACCTGTGAGACCCATAATGTGTCTTATCATGAGGAACAAGAATATATGTATGGTTTAGTGGTGGGGATACATATGGTTCCGGAGATATAGGTTTTTTTAAGCAATGGATGGGTCTGGGCATGGCCCTGGCAGATCCCAAGAATGCCCATATAGCTTAGGGGCTTGGTGAGATATGAAGCACTTTTATGAAGTGGAGATGTGGGAGGTAGCGGAATGGCCCCACAACCACCCTACGTTGGTGTGACGGAATGTGTCTTATTATAAGGAACAAGAATATTTATAAGGTTAGGGATTTGATTTTAATGGTTTCGGAGATATATTCCCTTTCATGAAGTAGAGTGGCAGGGCACGGCCCCAGCACATTATCCCAGTACAAAGAGACCTCCATGCTTATAAATCCTATTAGATTCATTGGGCAACAGGCTTGAGATGTCATTTCATCTCAATGTCGGGTAAAAGTCCCACAAAATTGGAAGCATTATCTCCGAAATGACCTTTACAGTGTTGACGGGGATGTTAAACGTCAAATCAAACAAACAAAAAAATATGTGTTAGCTGGCTGTCACCAGCCAAAGTTCGCTGCAGCCAGCCGGCTGTCGCCAGCGAACTTTTGCTGGTGACAGCCAGCTAAAAATAACTAATACAAGTACATGTATTTAAAATTTATAATAAAATTCATGTATTGATATTCAAAACCATAAAAAAATTATTCTCAAGCATATTAATAGAATTAGAATCAGTGAATAACTTAATTATTTATCAATTTTTAGCTGGCTGTCAATAGCGATCGCCAATTAAGAAGGGAAGTAACTCCCTAAATACTGTTGGCAGGGTTATGCTTCTTGCATTCTGCGATTTCTCTCATAGCCCCCTATCAGTGTATCAAGTTTACTAAATTACCTTTAAAACTTTTAAAGATATGCTCCGGACAAGCTTAATACAGCAAAACCTAAAAAGGGACATAACTCTGTAATTACTTGTGACAGAGTTACAGTTCTTGCACTCTGCACTTCCTCTGATGGCCATCTATCAATGTATCAAGTTTCACTTAAATCCCTTCTATACTTTCAGAGATATGCTCCGGACAATCTTTCATTGAAATAGTTAAGAAGGGAAGTAACTCCATAAATACTGGTGACAGGGTTATGGTTCTTGTATTCTACAAGTGATGGACGGCCCGGGTGTGCCCTGGATGACCCCTAGGTTGGTGTCACTGAATCTGTCTTATCATAAGGAACAAGAATATAATATGGTTTAGGAGTGGGGATCTGCAAGGTTTCTGGAATATTTGGCTTTTTATGAAGTGGAGGGGGATTGGGCATGGTCCCGGCACATCCCGGGGGACCCCAAGGTTGGTGTCACTGAATGCAACTTATCATAAGGATTGAGAATATATATGGTTTATGGGTGGGGATCTCAATTGTTTCTGAGATAAATGGAATTTAATGTGGAGACGGTGGGGCATGTCCCCGCCACATCCCGGGGGACCAACAGGTTTGTGTCACTTAATGTGTCTTATCATAAGGAACAAGAATATGATTTAGGGGTGGGGATCTGAATGGTTTCTGAGATAAATGGCCTTTTATGAAGTGGAGGGGTCAGGGCATGTCCCGACATATCCCGGGGGACCTCATGGTTGGTGTCACTTAATGCATCTTATCATAAGGAATAAGAATATATATGGTTTAGGGGTGGGGATCTGTAAGGTTTCTGAGATATGAGGCATTTTATGAAATGGAGGGGGGAGTGGGAGGGGCATGGCCCCGGCACAACCTTGGGGACCCCAGGTTGGCAAAAAAAACATAGGGCTAAGATAAGTTTACTCAAGGAACAGTTCTATGTAAGTTTTGTCAAAATATCTACAATGACTTGGCAGTTTTGTTTGTTTGTATAGGAGTTTAACGGCCCAGTCAACACTACTTAAGTCATTTTTGAGCCGGTCAGTTTACCTATCAACACGTTCCTGGGCAGGCTTATACGTAAGTGGTTAACCAGTACAGTGCACATTCTTTCGCCAGAAACTGACAACTGCCCTTCTTGAATCAGCGGAAGGGAGAGAAATGACTTGGCAGTAAATGCCATTTTCAGTTTTCCCCATTATAAGTCAATGCAAACTCTAAGTTGCCATAGCAACAAAACTAAAAGGCCAAATTTCATAAAAAAACACAAAACCTGTACTGTCAAATATGGTGAATATTTTCATAAAGTCTCTGCCTCCTAGAGCATATGGTTTCTGAGGAGATGATTTTTTAAGTTTTTTTTTCTATTTTTTGCATTTTGGTTTCCATGGCAACCAATTAAAATAAGCAGTAGGCCTAAAATCATATGGCAGATAGTAGATTGCCAAAGGAACAGTTCTATGAAAGTTTTGTGAAAATATCTGCAGAGGCTTGGCAGTAAATGCCAGTTTTCTATTTTTCCCATTATAAGTCTATGGGAACCCTTAAGTTGCCATAGCAACAAAACTAATGAGCCGATTTTCATAAAAAGCTCAAACCATTCTTGAGTTTCCTACAGGGTGAATGCGTAACGCACAGACAGACAGACAGATGGACAAGACAGAACCAATATGCCCCATCAACTTCTTCAAAGTTGGGGGCATAAAAACAAAACTGATCCTACACCACTTACCAAGTAAAGGAGTGGGACATCTTGGCAAGGCGTACACTTCACCAAAGAATTCAGGATCAGCTGTTTCATCCCAGTGATGTAAATTAGTCTCTGTACTCTCTAAAACTGATAATGAAGAATTATCTGCTGTCAACAATTCATCTTCAACAAACCTAAGCTGATCTTCTTCATTGTCACTTCCATATAAAAAAGACTTCCAATCATCTTCAGTGAATGACTTTTCCAATTGATTCTGATCCAAGAATTTCTGGAAGTCATCTTCATTAAATGAACTATCCACACTAGCACCATCCTGATAATTCATGAAGTCCTCAAAATCTTTTTCAGAAAAAGATGTATCTAGATGGTTGTCTCCAGTTTTAGAACCTTCACTGCTGCCCTACAATAGAAGAATATCATTATTATTCATAATTTTTCTCTAGGGATCAAAGTTTAAGGAAACAATTTGTAATAATTAGAGGGACCAGCACATCAAGGAAAATTTACTCTAAAGGAGTGGTATACTGACAGATTCCGGGGCTGAGGATTAGCAAATTTGATGAACTGGGATATATAAGCAATCACTTCGTGGATTCTTTTTTTTTTTTTTTTGTTTTTGTTTTTATGGCCCTTTCAAGATTATTTCACTCATATCGAGCCAATTGTTAATCAGAGGTGGGCGAAAACCGGAGAACCCCGAGAAAAACCACCTGACCTTCCGTTGCAGAACTTGGCGTCTCACATGTGACCCGAGCGAGGCTCGAACCACAGCGGTGAGAGACCTAACGATCAAGAGTCAGCGCTCTTAACCACTAGGCCATGGAGGCCCGTACACTTCCTGGATTCACCATTTAAGAGTGAATATTTTGAGCCCTTAGTTTTGATCATGATATATCCGTCTCTTCAGTGACCAGTTTAGAGTTAACCCTAGAGTTCACCACTCACAGGTCACTTTGTTCAAACCATAACTCAGCAACAAATGACCAGAACCCTCCTCTGTTGGACGCTCCAGTCACACTATATACACATCACCTTTGCCTCATTACACTAAACAAAGTGGCTATTGACAGCAAGATTAAAAGCAAATATTCACCAACACCAATAGATGGGCTGCATGATGCTTCCACGCAGAGCTGAAACCAACCCGCATACGAGTACTGGTAAACCGCTTAGAGGATCTAAGCGTGCCCAAGCAATGCGGTGCGAGTCGGCCCATCAATGCTTTATATAAAACCTATTGGTTTCACTGGGCGGCAGGGCTTGAGATGTCATTTCATCTCAATGTCTGATGAAAGTCCCACAAAATTGGAAACAACATCTCCAAAATCATAATCTTTTTTTTTTTTTTTTTTTTTGGTTTTACGGCCCTTTCAAGATTATTTCACTCATATCGAGCCGTTCATTAATCAGAGGTGGGCAAAAACTGGAGTACCCGGAGTTCAACCACCTGACCTTCCGTTGCAGAACTTGGCTCCAAAATCATAATGACATTTACAGTGTTGTCGGGGACGTTAAACTTCAAATCAAACAAACAACATTCATTGTCTTAGAAACTCGACACTCTCTATATACATGTTTGCATCACATTGACAAATTAGAAGTGAAGGCAGTGATCTGTGGAATGAACCCCACTTTATATCTAGGGGCGCCCCCGCCCATAGGGGCTTGAAGAAATATATGGGCTGAATCCAACCCGCACACTAGTACTGGTAAACCGCTTAGAGGATCTAAGCCTGTCCGGGAACCGCGCAGCGAGGCGGACCGTCCATGCTAATAAACCCTATTGGTTTCATTGGACGACAGGGCCTGAGATGTCATTTCATCTCAATGTCGTGTAAAAGTCCCACAAAATTGGAAGCAACGTCTCCAAAATGACCTTTACAGTGTTGACGGGGACGTTAAACCTCAAATCAAACAAACAAACAAACTTTATATCCAGGTAAAAGTCGGATTATTTTAATTTATTAGCAACATAATGACCTCTCAGTGGAATATTGTGACTTTTTTCCTGTGACTTTTCCATGACTTTCTTTTCGTGAATTTTTGTCCTGACATTTTTCTGTGCACCTAACCCACAACCCCCTGGTCAAAATTGAACAGCATGAAACTGAGTTATGAAAGGTTTTGAGAAGAAAGTCATAAAAACTAATGAGTATCAAAACAAGTAATTTTAAATCTGAAGAAGAAAGTGTAAACATAATTAATGCCATTGAATTTAAATTTCCAAACAAGATTTTCCACTAAAACTAAGGCTGGCACGATTAATCGGATAATCGATTATTCAATCGATAAATTCCACAAAAATGATTATCAATACTGATTTGCTTGCAATCGATTATTTGATAAGTACAATTTACTACTAAAAGTTGTGCCTAAAATAGCTGTATGAGTGGCAAACAGTGCAGACCCAGATGAGACGCCGCGTACTGTGGCGTCTCATCTGGGTCTACACTGTTTGCTCAGGTCCGTCTGTTCCAATACATATGGCAATTAAGTACAGCAAATGGTAGGATTCACAATGACAGGAATGATAATCGATTATCTTTTCAGCTCTGATTAGCTAGCCCTAACTAAAACTGAAATAGATCTATGCACAAGAAAAAAAAAGATCAGATTAAATGATGCTTTTTTTCTTATTTGTTCTCAAAACATAGATTGTGGGTCCTATAACAAGTACCACCAATCTGAATTTTTAGCAGAAATAAGGAAAATAATGTAAACCCCAATTTTACTATAAAGCAGGCCTTCGAGAAATTGTACATGCCCGGGCAACGTGGTCCAATGCATTCGGTTTGATTGGGAGGCTATTTTTATCTCGTTGGGTAAAGCCCATAAAGCTGGAGGCAACATCTACAAAATGACATGAATAGTATTGTCACGGATGCAAAAACCTTATTATGGCCCCGCATTTCAAAGCCTTCCACCAGCCGAGATAACTCACAAGTACAATCTTAACTCACAAGCTTCGGGGTTTGGAAGAAATAGATGGGCTGCATGATTCTCAGTCTGGGCTGAAACCACTTAGAGGATCCATGCCTGCCCAGGTAAAGCGGTGCCAGTCTGACCGTCCGTGCTTCTCTTTTCCTGTGACTTTTTTTAACTGTACCATATGCTTATAGACCCTATTGGTTTCATTGAGGTCATTTCATCATAATTTTGGGTAAAAATCCCACGAAACAGGGATAGTTTAGGCCCAAAATATTGATGGGCCCTAAAATGATCCAAGGGCCCATCTCCCATTCATTCACATGAAAAAAAAAAAAAATCAAAATATTATTGTCATGGGCCCGTTGGAAAAATTGATGGGCCCAAGCATCTGTATACAGCACTGTATTAAATACACATCTTACAGCAAAATTAACATCAAATTTGAATATATGGGACCCAAACAAAAATTAAATCCGATTGAGTCTCATAAAATGGCTCAAAATATTGCAAGCATGAATGTCAATGACCTATACATTGTTGACGGGGGCGCTAAACCTCAAATCAAACAAACCTCATCAGAGCACTAAAGAGTATAGCTATATTGGGGTTTTGAGGTGGCGGAGGGGGGGGGGGGGGGGGCATTGATGTCTAAAATGTTTCCAAATCGCATCATCGGTGACGTTAGTCCCAGCTTTAGTCTAAGACTTTCAGATAATAAATTATTAGTTTTGCCGCAATAAACTTATGGAATTTGCTGTCTTACATCAAAGCGTTTCCTTTCAATTACTCTGAGTACCTGTATATTGGAGTTTCTTTGACCCAAATGTCCGAAAGTTAAGTTTTGTCACGAAATAATCAGATGGAATTTGCTGACTTACATCAAAGCGTTCCTTTCAGCAACCTGTATATTGGAGTTTCTTTGACCCACATGTCCGACAGTTAGGACACCTGCCAAACGACCTTCACAAGACCATAAATAATCGGGCATAAGTTTAATTTGTAGGTCCAATGTGGTCTTCGTACCTTTATAGTGGTCCAAAGTAGATAAAATTGGTATCAAAATAAACATGGGCATCTTATCTCCATAATGAGACCTAGTATCCTTTTCTAAACCATGTACTTTTTGCACCAGGTCTACTCAAATGCCACTAGGGTCAGTCACATTTTGATCTATCTGGATCGCGATATATTTTAGCAGTTTCTGACTTCGTTCACTGTGCCACAGATACAGAGAGTGAAAACCCGGCTTCAGTTATGAGGAGTAATCATTTGACTGTCATAAAATTGCTTTCTTACCAACATACATTGCAAACTCATATCATAAAACTGTGATTTCTAGACTTCAGTAGAACGACAGCCATTTTCACGCACTTGGTGACTTGTTTACATAAAGCGCCTCAATGACGTGGAATGACGTACCAAAATTAAAGCGACCTCTGATAAAGGCGCGAAAATTAAGGGACGTAACTTCGTAAAACGATGTTTTTTGTTCTTCGTTCTATTCTAGAGAAGACTGTAAAATCTTCTGAATGCGCGAGATAAGAGCATCCAAATTTTTTCCGTCACTTATTATAGTACATTGTTATTAGCTTCCGATGAATACAGATTTTTTTACCTCAGCAGGATTGTCAGGATCGACTGGTTTTTGGTCGATTGTAAGAAGGACGGCGGTGTATCATTTTGAGAATGCTTACAGTAACTTACTCATTTGCATACCGCATGCAGCCAAGAAATTCCACAAACGTTCATTTTTCTGTTTAATATTTTGTATTTTATTATTTTTCAAACATTAACTTAGGAGTCATTCTTTAGTTGCATCTTACATCTATATTTTAATAAATAACCAATGGTAAATCACGAGGAAGACAACAACAAAAAAGAGGCTCCATTGGGGGTATTTGGATACTGTTTGGAGTGTGTAAAATATTACTACATTCAATTAATTCCGTTAATGCTCTCTAATGGATCTATGTCTATAAAGTGACAAAAATGCGGCCTCAAATGCAAAAATATCCAATTTAGCCCAGGCTGAAAGAATGACAGAATAACAGCTTGCTGGAAGACTGGTCTCATCTCTGAATATAGGGATGAGACCACATTATTTAGGAAAATGATAAATTCATGGCAAATCTAAAAAATGTGGTCTCACTCCTATATAGAGAAGAAAATCTGGCCTCACCTCAAATAACATACTAAAAGTCTGGGCTGAAGGAATGTGGTCTCATCTCTATATAGGGATGAGACCACATTATTTAGGAAAATGATAAATTCATGGCAAATCTAAAAAATGTGGTCTCACTTCTCTATAGAGAAGAAAATGTGGTCTCACCTTAAATCACATACTAAAATCCTGGGCTGAAGGAATGTGGTCTCATCTCTTTATAGGGATGAGACCACATTATTTAGGAAAATGATAAATTCATGGCAAATCTAAAAAATGTGGTCTCACTCCCTATATAGAACAGAAAATGTGGTCTCACCCTAAATAACATACAAAAAGCCTGGGCTGGGGCGAGACCACAATATTTAGGCTAATGATAAATTCATGGAGAAGAAAAAAGCCTGGGCTGAAGGATTGTGGTCTTAATAATTTGGTCACCCATTAAAAAAACTTAAGTTGATCCCTATTATTATTAGACACGCTACATACACGGAATGAATCTAATTTTGATAATGATTAGGGCCCAATTATTCTGTATGTTAATTAGGATATAACTGCGCATCCCTCTAAAATGAATCCAGAAATCCCATTGATGGAAGCTAAAAATCTTGTTGTGCTTTAGAATGCTTACAGCACCCTTCAAAAATTTATGAATGAAAGGTCACGTTGTCTCTTTGATCCAAGTTAGTGGACGCTTGCATGTTCGTAACCCCCAGAGAGCTAAATTTTGCATTTGATTGTAAAATGTAGACATTTTAAAGAATTTACCGTCATCATCAGATGAACAATATCTCTAGTTAAGTATTTGGTTAAAGATAAATTTGAAATCACAATGATATGTAGTTGCCAAGTCATGCAAATTAGAGAAAAACAGTTGCCACCCCCTTGCACTAGAAAGCAAAATGGCGGAGCAGAAGCGGAAAAATTTCCATACCCTACCTCAGTTCATCCGATCCTAGCCAACCATCCTTCGGCCTAGGCTATCATTTTTCTTTGTGATATTAGAGATGAGATATTGAAGTTTGTTTTAAGACCTTATTTGGTGTGATTCACCTTCTTATAAGACAGGGGACCACATTGGACCTACAAATTAAACTTTTACCAATAATCGCTTGTACAACATGCAATACGAAAAAAAAAAAAAAAATAAATAATAATAACCGGAAAATTTTATTTCTCTTTGTTATGGCGTTTGCAGAATATGAAAGAATTACTTAGTTAAAGTAGAGCTATTTAAGCATTGCCAAAAGACGACTATTAAAAATATATTGACAACCGCCTTGCAAGCACCCGCAACCCTGATAAAAAAATAAGGTTTTATACCCCTGTAAACCCCAGTTTTTCTATACTTATCAAAGTTTGATTTAAGGGTGTCACATATATATAGGCATATTTTCAAGATGGTCCATATAGAGAGAAAGAAGAATGAATTAATGGATAGATGAACAAATGGGCTAAAAAGTCCTTGTCCAGGGCTTGGAGAATGATTGGGCTGCATTGTGCTTCTGTGAATAACTCCAGCTCTCAGTTTTAATACCCTAGTGGGGTATGTATGACTGCGTCAATCCTATTAATATAATTAGGTTATTTAGTCAGTATGGTTTAAGATCAAATTGTCTGATAAAATGTCCCTAAACTGGAAGCAATGTCTCCAAAATACCTAAATAATGTTGACAGGGACATCAAACCTCAACCACGGGCCTCTGAGGTTCAATCAGAGCACAAGTCACCCACCATACCCAAAATACCTATCAGCGAGCGTAGCCATATGTACTAATAGGCGTTTAGTCTTCTTGATCAGCCGATTTATTGCATTGATCAGACGCCCGTGCCTCAACACAAACAAATGATCAAGTAAAATTGCTGCTATTAACAATTAACACTTTCTAAATTCCAGACCGCGTACTATTTATGGTGTGCGGAACAAAAATCACCAAGTCCAAGCAATGGATATCCCTTTAACCCCACTTCATATAGAGAAAAGCAGGGCTTTAAGGGGGTATAATAATGATACCCTAATGACATTTTTTTTCTTATTTTTGTTCAAAAACATAGATTTTGGATACTTAATAGAACAACCTCAATCTGTATTTTGACTAGAAATAAGAAAAATATTGAACATGATTAAAACTGATTCTGTGACTTCTTTTGAGATTTTTTTTTCCAACCCAAAACTGTGACTCCCCCCCCCCCCCCCCCCCCAAGACTTTTTTTCCTACATTCCTATTTATAGTGGGGTGGTTTTTGTTTGATTTTGAGGTTTAACGTCCCCATCAACACTGTAAAGGTAATTTTGGACACATTGCTTCCAATTTTGTGTGACTTTTACCTGACACTGAGATGAAATGACACCTCAAGCCCTGCTGCCAAATGAAACCAATAGGGTTTATAAGCATGGATGGGCCGAATCAAAGCGCTTTGCCTGGGCAGTACCCTTTTTGTACCGAATGTAATCTTCCCCCATATATAGGAGTCCATTTTCAAAATTTAGGGGTATCAGGTAATCTTCAAAATGGCTGAACTTTTTGAAAACAGTGTAGGCCCTGACCAGACACCGTATTCTGCAGTGTCTGATCTGGGCCTGCACTGTTTGCCAATTACCCCTTTGTGGGTTTCCAGTACAAAATGGGTTAAAGTTCTGTTTTGTCCTCGCCCATCATGATGCCTCCATGCAGAACTTAACACGACCACTTGTGAGTACTGGTAAAGTGCTTAGGGCTAAGCCTGGCCAGACAAAGTGGTGTGGGTCAGCTCAGCTAGACCATTCAAAATGCAAGCCTTGAGGCCAGGCTTGAGATGACATTACACACTCATGCAATTCATAGTGCATTTTTTAACATCTCCATGATGGCTACTTTTCCGATGAAAATCCATTGTATTTTTCTTATTTATACTGCAAACATAGGTTGTTGGTGCTCATTAGAACCAACTCAACAAGAACCCACAGTCTATGTCTTGGTGCAGAAATAAGAAAATAATGTATACCCCCGTAAACCCCAGTTTTTTCTATATATAAATTGGGGTTTTGAAGGTGTTCATTTCACAGACTTGTTCACATAATGTATGTGGGGTGTGTGTACTGTGAAATTTGTCTGCTCATCACAAAAACATACCTATACAATTTTGACCCGTCATAAAATAAAACTGGGGTATACATTTTTCTTATTTTTTTGCATAAAGTACAGATTTTGTTACCAGTTAGAACAGCCTCTACGTGGTGATTCTAACAAGTATATTGCAATCTGCGCTTTTGAGCAAAACAAAATCTCGTTTTTTTCGTCAGAATTTTTCATTTATTTTTCTTTTGGTGGCAAAATGTTCTATTAATTTGAATAGGCATGTTTTCATAATGACAAAGGTTTGGACCCAACATCTAGCATCACCATAACATGCCTATATATGTCTTCAGTAAAATCACATGTGATAAAACTCTAACATTACAAATGAAACAAGTATATTTCTTTAGTCATGGCAAGAGATTAAATTAATTGAACTAGCTCAATTATGATCATCACCTTTAATTTACTTCACAAAATTTATAAAGAATTGTGTTAAAAGTCACAATAATCAAGCAGAATTTTCAAATGTGATCCATTTATATCCTATCAACAAATTAATTCTGTAAACAGATGATAATCAAAGATAATTGGATCTAGGACAATAATTAACCCATTTCAGACTGGAAACCCGTAAATGGGTACCGTGGCAAACAGTGGAGGCCCAGATCAGACGCCACAAAATGCGGCGTCTGATCAGGGCCTCCACTGTTTGCTAAAAGTTCAGTCATTTTCCAAATAATTTTTGATGAAAATACAACCTGACACCCCTAAATTTTGAAATGGACTCCGGCTATATATAAAAAGGAAGATTCCACTTGGTACTAAAAGGGTTAAGGAATTATGTTTCTTTTCTGTGAGATTGAAGAAAAAAAATATTCATAAGATCAAAGTGCAAAAGGGCATACTTGTATTACCTTAGATAACTTTACCTGCCTGCTTTGGAGTTAATGGCCCTTCCAACCCATTAGGATTATAACTGGCATGACTAGTTCACATACCCTAATTCAAGGCCGACTACTTTGTTACTTTTTTTCGGCGGATTCCAAAAATATTTCATCTTGTTTGTTGAAAACATCCGAATTTTCTTTCACTCAAGCTTTGCACCATTAAAAATTTGGATGTTGTCACCACACTTGATGAAATGTTTTTAGTTAAATATCCAAAATGACCTTTACAGTGTTGACAGAGACGTTAAACCTCAAATCAAATCTATATATCTGCCCGAAAAACTTGCGGAATGTGTAAAAAGTCAAAATATGAGTAAAAAAAAAAATCCTGATTTAATTTGTTTTTTTACTTTTTGCACATTCCAAAAGTTTTTCGGGCAAATCTACAGGCCAAGGGCCTGTTGTGGACAACAGCACAAATTCAGTGTCTGTCCTTTATAAGTGCATCAGAACTGCAAACAATGTAGACCATGAACAGACTGGACTGCAGGTGCATAGTGATTTATTTACAGTAGACTGTCATTATCTCAAACTCTGATATCTCAAACAATGATAGCTTATTAAGTCATACTAAATTTTGTGATTTATTTGGTTAGTTTCTGGTATGTTCCTTAGATTTCAACCTCTTTTACCTCAAACTACTGTTATCTCAAATAAATCTTCTAGTCCTTTGGATTTTGAGATAAAGAGTCAATTGAATATATATACTGTGCATCGACCGATCTCCTTATGGGCCTATATATTTTTGTCGTGGGCCGATTTTGTTATTGCTGCGACCCCCCCCCCCTCCAACCCCCTTAACCAAATAAGGTGTTTTCTGATTTGAGGTAGCATTATACTTTAACATTTATTATTATTATTATTTTTTTTGCATGGTCTTTTTAACTTCAGTCCATCTAAAAATGCTAAATTTATAGAGCTCTAGTATTATGCCCTGACTTAGTGTTTGTTTGATATACTTACATAACCCCATACTCCGGCGGATACTATGAATAAAATTACCACAAAACTAAAACACTTGCTAGCCATTATTAACTGAGCTATAATTGCCAACTTTTTTGGTGTCTATTGACAAAAATATTCAATTCTATATACGGCTTTTAAGCAATGATATTTTTTTATTGTAAATCCCAGCGCATGCGTGGTTCTCATGGCAATTGGACAGAACGCAAAGCGGCCAACGATTAGATTGGTTCGTTCCAGGTGCTAGGTGGAGCCTGTGCCTGACGTCATTTTGCGCGTGATACAACACGGCCAACTTGATAAAAAAGGTTTCAAGAGCTGTTTGGGTATCATTCATTCTTTCATTCGTTCGTCTGAATAGTGACTGTTAAAATTCTCAACATGATGTGGTACATGGAAGAAGATAAGGGCCAGGTCAGCCTCGTATCCGGCACTACAGTACTGCCAGTCTCCAGAATAGAAAGGCATTCGAAAGAGAACATGATTGAGGTATGAAATTATGAATTCTCCTAGTGGTTGTATGGGTTGTGGGACAACTCGGCATATAGCAAACTCGGCCTATACAAACTCTTCACATAATTAACTGTTTGGGTCATTCATCTATTGTTCACTTGGTAATGATAATCGCATAACCGAACAAATAATCAAATTAAATTAACCTGTGGAATAGGAACCAACTAAATAGGGACCAAACAGGATTAGATCTTCATTAAAAAAAATATGAAGATTTTTTCAATAAAATTTCAACTGTTTAAGTTGTTTCTTAAATTTACCAGCGAATAAATCTTTAAAAAAAAAAAAAAAATAAAAAAAAAAAAGACATAGGTTGTGGGTACTCGTTAGAACCACCTCAATGAGGTTATTACGCAGACACTACTTGTGAAAGATTATACTTGTGAGTTATCTCGGCCAGTAGAAGTCTTTGAAATGAAATGAAATGGTTCTAACAAGCACCCAAAACCTATTTTTACTGAAAACCACAGGAGCTTGACATATTATTCAGGGGTCATCTCTACGTTTCTATGTAATATATATAGAAACGTAGGGACAAGCACTTTAGATTTTATTACGTCAAGCTCTTGTGCTGAAAACCACAGGCACTTGGCCCGTTGATTTGTCAGAAAAACGTGTGGAATGTGATTAAAGTAAAAAAAAATAAGTAAAAAAAAAATTTTTTTTCATACTGGTATAGAAAGCTAGACAAGGTTCTCAACAAACCAGCATCATTTTCTCGGTACTCATTAAATGACAATTGGCACAGGTACAGTTTTTGACACAGGAAGGTATATTTTGTATGAAGTTCAACCTAAGACATGCAGAATTTCAATAAAATAATGCAGAACATTTGGATCAAGCCGCATTGTGATCTACATGTCAAATTACCCCGGATAGTATTTAGTAGGACAACTAACTGTCACACCAACTCCATGGTTTTTCACTGTTTCCCTGTGATTTCCTGTTGAAATCCGATAATGTCTGCGCAAAAGCCAACTAAACTATTAATCTCAATGAAGATGCTCTCACCTGATGCAAAAGTTTCCGCCAGTTAACCATTATTACCAGCAATTTTCGCCTTTTTTGTGTGGGAGCAGGCATTTCTAATTGCAATTGTTTTCATTCTATATTTTGAAGCTGATGTAATCCGAGAGCTGATTGGTCGAAATCGCTGGATTTCCCAAATTTCGACCAATCAGCACATGGATTACATCAGCTTCAAGATACAGAATGAATAGAATACTGCTTTTGGAAATGCCTGCACCCACACAAAAAGGTGAAAATTGCTGATAATAACGGTTATCTGGAGAAAACTTTTGCATTAGGTGAGAGCATCTTCATTGATATTTATAAGAATGTTGGCTTTTGTGCTGACATTATCTGATTTCCGCAGGAAATTGCAGGGAAACAGTGAAAAACCATTGAGTGGGTGTGACAGTTAGTTGTCCTACTAAGGTCTATCCAGGGTAAATTGACGTTTAGATCACGATGGGGCTTGAACCAGGAGTTCTGCATTATTTTGATGAAATTCTGCATGTCTTCGGTTGAAGTTCATACAAAATATACCTTCCTGTGTCAAAAAAATGTGCCTGTGCCAATTGTCATTTTATGTGTACCGAGAAAATGGCACTGGTTTGTTGAGAACCTTGTCTAGGTTTCTATACCGGTGTGAAAAAAAAATTTTTTTTACTCATATTTTGTCATTTTACCTATTCCACAAGTTTTTCGGACAAATCAACGGGCCAAGCGCCTGTGCTGAAAACAAGGAAAAAATATCGTTTGACAAGACGCCCATCAACTCGGCTGGGCAATCATGGGTGGCAATGAGTCCCAAATATCATATTCACAGCTTTAGTCATCGCCTGATTAATCAGATAATTAGTGTAGCAATTAAGTCATATCCAGAGCTTATTGATTTAGATGATTTAAAAAAAAATGCAAAAAAAATAAACTAGAAACTTCTTTTATTTAATGAGCATATATATAATTATTATTATAAAATAATAATAATAAAATAGGCAAATAAAGTATTAATGTACAGCTTTATAAGCATTATAACTATTGTCGGCGACTTTGTAGGGGCCGAGTTGGCTATGTGCCGAGTTTGCTATGTGCTGAGTTGTCCCGATACTGTTGTATGATGACGACTAAATCTGCGCACTTTAGACTTTGAGCAATGCCAATAGTATGATAAAGATCTCTGGTGCAATTCTGCCCATCGGGACTGCTTCCACGCAGAGCTGAAACACCGACTGCACATGGGTACTGGTAAACCTCTTAGCCGGGAAAAGTGGTGCGAGTCGGACCGTCCATGCAGATAAACACTGTTGGTTTCATTGGGCGACATGGCTTGAGAAGTCATCTCATCTCAGTGTCTGGTAAAAGTCCCACATAATTGGAAGCTAAGTCTCCAAAATGACAAACACAGTGTTGACAGGGACGTTAAACATAAAATCAAACACAGTCATGAAAAAAATTATGGTGTGATCATCTAATATGCTCGCCAACGTTACTTCCTAGTTATTGTTAAACAAGTAAGTCGTTTTACTTATTTACGTTTTCTTGAAGTTTGGCTGGCCAAATAAGATAAATTGTGAAGTGATAATTCCAAATATTGTTTTATTTGTTTGATGTTATTTAAATGGAATATTGATTTTCTAAAGATAAGACAGTGGCTGAAATTGGTGAGCTGTTTGACACTTATTTTGCAACGAGTGATTGAAAATGTGGTCGCGTAAACAATGCATGCCATAAGTGTGATTGCCTTTGCAGTCTTATCGTTAGAAAATCAATATTTCAATCTACTCGCTCACATCTGAGCATAACTAGCAGAACTTCCAGTTTCTTGGTGGTAACCAGAATTTTTTTTAAACAATGTGGATGAAGTGCTTTGCTCAAGGACACAACACTTGGGCCAGCGTGAGGCTGGAACTCGCAACCTCTCAGTCACAAATCCAATTCCTCCCCCCCCCCCCCCAAACGGGGCTTGAAGAAATCTATGAACTGCATGATGCTTCCACGTAGAACTGAATCCGACCCACACACTAATACTGGTAAACTGCTTAAAGAATCTAAGCATGCCCAGGCAAAGCGGTGTGAGTGTCAGACCCTCCATGCTTTAAACCCTTTTTGTTTCATTGGGCGACTGGGCTTGTGATGTCATTTCATCTCAGTGTTGGGTAATAGTCCCACAAAATTGGAAGCAATGTCTCCAAAATGACCTTTACAGTGTTGATGGGGACATTAAACCTCAAATCAAACAAGTAAAGTCACAAATCTGATGCACTACTACTGCACCAAAGCGCTCTCTTGTTTGATGTGAGGTTTTACGTCCCCGTCAACAATGTAAAGGTCATTTTGGAGACATTGCTTCAAATTGTGTGGGACTTTTACCCAACATTGAGAGATGAAATGACATCTCAATCCCTTTTGCCCCATGAAACCAATAGGGTATATAAGCATGGACGGTCCGACTCACACGGCTTTGCCTTGGCAGGCTTGGATCCTCTTAGCGGTTCACCAGTACTCATGTGTGGGTCGGATTCGGCTCTGAGTGGAAGCATCATGCAGCCCATATATTTCTTCTAGCCCCAATGGGCGGGGGCCGTAATCGGATTTGTGATTGAGAGGTTGCGGGTTCCAGCCTCATGCTGGCCAGTGTTGTGTCCTTGAGCAAAGCCAAATCAATACACATCATTTGCAAAAATATTTTTAAAAAGTTTGCTATACGTTACATCGGACAATATAAACAGATGACAATTTTCAGATGCAGTTTTTGTTGGCATCTTAAGGCTTAGAATACAGCTTACTTTCAATGTCTCACACACTGCTACATCTCAAACTAGTGTTCAAGTCAAACTCAGTTTTGGCCAACATTTAGTTTTGCCACATTTCCATCCATTTCAACACCTTTTATATCAACTTACTGTTATCATTAGCCCCTAATTCCAGTTCCTTGGGGTTTGAGTTGATTATTGTCATTTGATTGTTTTGTTTAGAAAAAAAAACAGGGTACTTTGTTTTAACCCATTGTATACTGGTTGATTCTTTCATTCTTAATTGTTGGACAGGTCCATTTGCCATTTAAGGGTGTTGGGTCTATTTTTCATGTTAATTCTATTTTTGATGGAAAATCCTGTTTGCAAACTGTGCAGTAGACCCAAACCAGATGCCACATTCTGCAGCATTTGATCAGGGTCTGCACTATTTGCCTATGACCCTTTTATGGGTATCTCAGCAAGAATGGGTCAATTGATATTGGCTTAGAGTTGGACAAGACCTGTGGTCCTTGCAGCAGGTATGGGAAGAGGGGGAATAACTATTTCTTCAGTTTCTACACTTCCATTCATCACTCTGTCACTTTCATCTCTTCTAAGTTGTCTCTTCTGTCTCTTTTCTCTCTTTCTCTGGGAGACAACACAAAATGACCCATTGGTGTGTCATTAATCCTAACTCAATCAATTGAGGTCAAGGTCACAGACTTAGTTTTACATTTGGTTAAAGTTATGCGTCGAAGTTTCTAAGAGATTGTATCTTCTGAACCCTTTGAAATTGATAGATTTAGTTGATACTTACAATGAAGTTGCATACTGGTCTAAAGATTTCATTGATGCATGTCCCACCCCCACACTGACTGTGAGGTCAAGGTCACAAACTTTGAAATTTTACATTTGGTTAAAAGTTTTATGACAAAGTTTATAGTTGCCTGTATGTTCTAAACTCTTAAGACAAATTCAGTAGATACTTGCATCAATGTACCAGTCCAAAGATTTCATTTATGCATACCCCACCCTGCTGCTTCAGTAACATTGATACCCCCACCCCTTCAGTAACTTTGATACCCCCACCCCTTCAGTAACTTTGATACCCTCACTCCCTTGGTCCATATAGAAATTTTACGTTAGATTTAGCTTTTACAAGCACATTTATATATTCTTATAGCTTCTTGACATCTTCATTCATATTATATACAAGCTCAACAGATATATCAGAGTATGGCGCTGGCCGTGGTTTGCATGTATACATGAAGCACAGGTCGCTTTCTCTAGTTTAAGTAATCTTGTTATATGTTCTTCATGAGAACCTTATTGGACCAACAGTCATAGCTGAATGAAACCCTTAATTTTTGTTTTTGTTTTGGTTTGGATTTTCTGGCCCTTTCCAGATTATTTCACTTATAATAGATTTGTTATTTTGTTTGATTTGAGGTTTCACATCCCCATCAACACTGTATAGGTCATTTTGGAGAGGCTGCTATCAATTTTGTGGGACTTTTACCCAACATGGAGACGTAATGACATTCAAGCCCTGTTGCCCAATCAAACCAATATATGGTTTATAAGCATGGACGGTTCGACTGGTACTGGTTTGGCCTGGGCAGGCTTAGATCCTCTAAGCGGTTTACCAGTACTTATGTGTGCTACAGCTCTGTGTGGAAGCATCATGCAGCCTATCTATTTCTTCAGGCATAGATTGGCGGATGCAGTCACTTTTATAGATCCGATCTTTAATATGGTGGGCAAAAACCAGTGTACCCGGCTCAAACCACAGTGGTGAGAGACCTACTAAAAATGACATTTTAATGCAAAATACATGCTTTCTGGTGATACTCGCACGCACATGCATTTTCCCGCCTTTTGAAGACGATCGCGCGTTCCGTTGTGTGCTTCAAAAACTGGCCAAATTCTTACTTTTTCTCACGCATCCACCAAAATTTCAGCAAATGTTCCATGCGGGTAATACAGCAGTATAACAGTTTTCCCCCAGATTTTGGCAAAAAAGGGGGTGCGGGTAGCAGTGTTGCGCCGAGAGGGGGCCATGGGGCCATTTGCCTACCTAAAGTCATTGGTGGCCCTTTCAACATTAAACATGGGGCCCGGATGACCCTCAGAAATCAACAACGTTGCTTATATTTTATTTACTGAAGCCCCTTTAAAATATAAAATGACCCTTTGGAAAATGTCATAAGGGCCATTGGTGTCCCCCAAGCAATCGAGCCTAGGCACAACACTGGCGGGTAGTACGCAAATGCGGGTAATACACACCCAAATATGGTATGTGGCATTGTAAACTTTACATCCTGAAAAATGAAAAATTAAAGCTGAAAAAATTGTGAAATTTTTCTTATTTCTGCTCAAAAAATGGAATGTGGGTACTCGTTTGTGAATATTTGCTGAAAATTAGGCTGTCAATAGTGAATGTTTGCTATTGATAGCTGGCTGTCAGTAGCCACTTCCTGTTTGTTTGTGGCTGTATACATATGAGATATTGTAATCATCTGGTTACAGGTCTATCAAGCTGAAGAAGAAGATCCTCATCTTTTTGATCTGAGGCAGTTTGATGGTGTCAAGAACTCATTCTGCAAGAGATTAGCAAAGACAACACAGTCTAGAGGACTTTTTGTGAAGGCTTTTGATCATCTGAGAGGTGAGTTTTATTGAAATTAGTCTCCCATACAAGATAGAGATTTTAGACCCAGCTAGAATACTCAATACATACTTAGTCAAAAAAGTAACTATACCAACTTCAGGTTAAACTCACTAGATATCTGGCAGGTATTGAGCTAAATGTAAATCGGACGTTCAGCTAGATAATGCTTAAACTTGTATTTGCCCAATGCCTTTCTGCTCCAGAGTTGTCTTGCAATATGTGCCAGGAAAGATTTGGGTAGAAAATCTCTTGACCAAGTAGGAAGACATTGATATCCTCTGAACATTGGATAACACTTTAATTTTACAATTTTATGATCTTGCATTATAAGCGAGGTTTTAATTTGTGAAATTATCAGATTTCTCCCTTGCAGTTAAAAATAGCTGATCGCTGGCTGTCTATAGCGAACATTCGATTTTGACAGCCGGCTGTCGATAGCGAATTCGCTATTGACAGCCAGCAAACTGAATTGATGAAAATGGGTATTTAGCATGCTTATACGGCAAATTTATCGTATGTTCTGCTCCAGAGTTGTCTTCTAATATGTACCAGGAAAGATTTGGGTAGAAAATGGACATTGCCCATGCGCAGAAATCTCTTTTTGACCAAGATGGAAGACATTATAAGCGAGGTTTTATAATTTGTGAAATTATCAGATTTCTCCCTTGCAGTTAAAAATAGCTGATTGCAATGGACAGCCGGCTGTCGATAGCAAACATTCGCTTTTGACAGCCGGCTGTCAATAGTGAATTCGCTATTGACAGCTAGCAAACTTAATTGATGAAAATGAGTATTTAGCATGCTTATACGGCAAATTTATCGTATGTTTTACTTTATACACATCTATGAACAGGTTATTTAATATAATTATTTTTGGTTTGGCTTTGGTCTTTTTAATGAATTTATTATAATTAATTTGTCCAGTTCACAAACTGAATAACAAACATTTAAATTAGATCCTGATCAGTTGGCTTATTCAGAAGCCATCTGGTCTGGATCTACACTGTTTGCAAAAGGTAGGGATATCATCACGCAAACATGCATACACATGTATATATACTTTCGACCCCCTTCAGTACCACTTTCAGGTAGTAAAACTGGGGGACTGGGGTTTATAGGGGTAACTCTTTTTCTTGTTTCTGCTCAAAAGAGCAGTTCTAACGTGTACCCACAATCTATATTTTGAGCAGAAATAAGAAAGTATTACAATTTTTCATCTGAAGTTTTTCATTTTTACAGCGGTAAAACTGCAGTGTATTTGCATAGGCCTGTTTTCATAATGGATACAATACATGACCTGGAGGTGTGTGTGTGGGGGGGGGGCAGGGAATATCTTTAATATTATTTCTTCTCAGAAACTACAATGCCCATGTATTTGGTGTGTAGCTTCTATCGGACCGTTGCAAAGATTGTTCAAATTTCATAGCTTTTGGACCAAAACTGCCACCACCCCGCAGGGGTGTAAAATTCCACTCGCCCGCTCGCATTTGCGAGTAAGTTTTAAGGCAGGGCGAGTAAGATTTTCAAAACTGAACTTACTTTTTCTTCATTTTTAGCACCTAAATGAAAAGTTTAGACGATAAGGGCGAGTAAGTTTGAGGGAAATTTTACACCTCTGCCCCGGGGCCCTTTGGTTTTATCTTTAGAAATCTTCTTGTCTGAAACCAGAAGGTTCAGGTCTTTGATATTTGGTTTGTTTGATTTGAAGTTTAACGTCCCCGTCAACACTAAAGGTCATTTTGGAGACATTGCTTTCAATTTTGTGGGACTTGTACCCGACATTGAAATGAAATGACAACTCGAGCCCTGTCGCTCGATGAAACCAATAGGGTTTATAGGCATGGACGGACCGACTTGCACTGATTGCCTGGGCAGGCTTAGATCCTCTAAGCGGTTAACCAGTACTCATGTGCGGTCAGTTTCAGCTCTGCGTGAAAGCATCATGTAGTCCATCTATTTCTTCAAGCAGGGGGCTCTTTGATATTTGGTATGAAGCTTCGTCTAGTGGACCTTGAACAAGATTGATAAGGGCCAAAAATGGTTCCACCCTGGGGCCCACTGGTTTTGCATAGACTTGTATCTATAGGGAAAACATTTAAAAATCTTCTTGTCTGAATCCAGAAGGCTCAGGTCTTTGATATTTGGTATGAAGCTTTGTCTAGTAGACCTCTATCAAGTTTGTTCAAATTATAGCCCTGAGCCCAAAATTAAGCCCATCCCGGTACCCACTGGTTTTACGTAGACTTATGCGGGGAAAACCTTTGAAAAGCTTCTCGTCTGAAACCAGAAGGCCAAGGTCTTTGATATTTGGTTTGAAGTTTCTTATAGTGGACCTCTACCAAAATATTTCAAATTAGTGCCCTGGGGCCAAAAATGGGCCAACCTCCGAGCCCACTTGTTTTACATAGACTTATATTGAAAAAAACATGTGAAAATCTTCTTGTCTGAAATCAGAAGGCCAAGGTCTTTGATATTTGGTATGGAGTTTTGTCTTGTGGATTTCCACCAAGATTGTTCAAATTGTAGCCCTGGGACAAAATTTGAGTCTATGTTCTGGTGTGACCTTGAAAACCAGCCATAGGTCAAGGTCAGGACAATCTATTGAAGCGCTTGGTACATTGCAATAATAAATTGTACCAAGTATTTCCTCTTTCAGCACAGTAAAGGTCATTTTGGAGACGTATCTTCTAATTTTGTGGGACCCAGCATTGAGATGAGATGACATCTCAATGAAACCAATAGGGTATGGACAGTCCATCTCGCACCTTTTTGCCATTGGCAGGCTTAGATCCTCTTAGCGGTCTACCAGTACTTGTGTGCAGTAAACCGCTTAGAGGATCTAAGCCTGCCCAGGCAAGGCGGTGCGAGTCGGTCTGTCCATGCTTATAAACCCTATTGGTTTCATTGGGCGACAGGGCTCGAGATGTCATTTCATCTCAATGTAAAACTGGAAGCAGCGTCTCCACAATGGCCTATACAGTGTTGACGAAATTTTGTGTTGAAATATATAAATATTTTAGACATTCCCAAGAGTTTCTTTATCTTTCTACTTGTAGGTGGGTCAGAACACACTAACACTAGCAGCAGTGATGAAAGTGGTGCTTCACCTTCTAAGCATATTGAAGGCAACAAAACAGGTAATATAAAATACAAGTTCATTATTATAAATTTAAAAGTACAGTACAGAACACCAAATTGTCGGGGTCCAATTGTTGCCTAAAAAGTTTACACAAATAGTTTGGATGGTATCATATGCAATTTTCTCCAGCAATAAGGGTCCATATTCATGCCAAGTCAGTTTTCAGCTCACCAGAGCCGAAGGCTCCGGGGGAGCTTATAGGATAGGCAGTTGTCCGGCGTCGTCGTCGTCGTCGTCTGACGTCAACACTTTCAAACATCTTCTTCTCTGAAGCCACTGGACCGATTCAGCCCAAATTTTATCTGTAGCATCCTTGGGCTGGGGGATTGAAAGTTTGTGTTTTTTATGAAAATTGGCCCATTAGTTTGGTTGCTATAGCAACTTAGAGCTCCCATAGACTTATAATGGGGAAAATTGGAAAATGGCATTTACTGCCAAGCCACTGCAGATATTTTGACAAAACTTTCATAGAAATATTCCTTAGGCAATCTACTATCTGCCATATGATTTTAGGCCTACTGCTCATTTGTATTGGTTGCCATGGAAACCAAAATGAAAAAATAGAAAAAAAAATACTTAAAAAATCATCTCCTCAGAAACCGTATGCTCTATGAGGCTGAAAGTTTATGGAAATATTCACCATATTTGCCTTTACAGGTTTTGTGTTTTTTATGAAATTCGGCTCTTTAGTTTGGTTGCTATGGCAACTTAGATTTTCCATAGACTTATAATGGGGAAAATTGAAAAATGGCATTAACTACAAAGCCTTTGCAGATATTTTGAAAAAACTTTCATAGAAATGTTCCTTTAGTCAACTTCTCTCAGCCATATGCTGTTATGTCAACCTGCGGGTGCAGTAGGTTGTGCCGGGGCCATGCCCCGCCCCCAGTACTTCATAAAATGACTTATATCTCAGAAACCTTACAGATCCCCTACCCTAAACCATATATATTCTTGTTCCTATTGATAAGACGCATTCAGTGACACCAACCTGGAGGTCCTCCGGGATGTGCCGAGGCCATGCCCCACCCCCTCCACTTCATAAAAGGCCCAATATCTCGGAAACCATTCAGATCCCCACCCCTGAACCCTATATACTCTTGTTCCTTATGATAAGACGCATTCAGTGACATCAAACTGGGGGACCCCGGGATGCGCCGGGGCCATGTCCCGCCCCTCCATTTCATAAAAGGCCCAATATCTCGGAAACCTTACAGATCCCCACCCCTAAACCGTATATATTCTTGCTCCTTATGATAAGACGCATTCATTGACCCCAAATTGGGGGTCTTCCGGGGTGCGCCGGAGCCATGCCCCACCCCTTCACTTCACAAAAGGCCATATATCTCAGAAACTGTTCAGATCCCCACCCCTAAACCATATATGTTCTTGTTCATTATGATGAGACACATTCAGTGACACCAACCTGGGGGTCCCCAGGGATGTGCTGGGGCCATGCCCCACCCCCTCCATTTCGTAATATCTCAATATCTCGGAAACCTTACAGATCCCCACCCCTAAACCATAAATATTCTTGTACCTTATAAGACACTTTCATTGACACCAACCTGGGGGTCTCCCTGGGCCTTGCCCCACCCCTGCACTTCACAAAAGGCCTTATATCTCAGAAATTGTTCAGAGCCCCACCCCTAAACCATATATATTCATCTTCCTTATGATAAGGCACATTCATTGACACCTGCTTGTGAGTCCCCGGGGCATGCCCGGGCCTTGCTCCACCGCTTGACTTCATTAAAAGCCACATATCTCAGAAATAGTTCAGATCCCCACCCCTAAACCATATATATTCTTGTTCCTTATGATAAGACTCATTCAGTCACACCAACTTGGGGGTCTCTTTGTGCTGAGGCAATGTGCCCCGCCCTTCCACTTCATAAAAGGCCATATATTTCAGAAACCATTAAATCCCCACCCCATATTCATATATGTTCTTGTTCCTTATTATTAGCACACCTACTGTAGGTGTGTCTGCAGGGGCCAGTCCTCTCCTTTCCACTTCATGAAAGGATATCTTGGAAACCGTTCAGATTCCCACCCCTAAACCATATATATACTTGGTCCTTATGATGAGACACATTTAGGGATAACAATCTTGGGCTTTCCTGGGAACGACAGGGCATGCTCCAACCCCTCCACTTATATCTCCAGCCATGCAGATCCCCACTGCTAAACCATATATATTCTTGTTCTTTGTGATAAGACACATTTAGTGATACCAACCAGGGCTCCATTGGGTCCATGCCCCACCCCCTCTACTTCATAAAAGGCCTAATGTTTCATATACTGAGTCCACATGGATGCTCATTTGGATATGGGGGTTCATTTGGCAGATTAAAATGATATCATGTTAAAATGCATGGCTGCAATTTGGCAGTGCCCACCTGAGCTCTGGTGAGCATAGTGGCCCATGGGCCTCTTGTTAAAAGGTAGAACTACTTGGAAACCTACAGGCTCAAAAAAGGACTAGAGTACCTCAGACTATTTGATGATAATGTACGGTTAGGGCTGGCTAATCGGAGCTGGAAAGATAATCGGTTATAATTCCTGTCATTGCGATCGATAATCGATCAGTAATCATTGAAGATTTGGTTCTGGCTTTCTGTCCGAGCATGGCTCCTACCATATGCTTACTTTGCCATATGTATTTGAACAGACAGACCTGAGCAAACAGCAGCTTCTCATCTGGGTCTGCACTGTTTGCCACTCATACAGCTATTTTAGGCACAACTTAGGGTAGTAAATTGTACTTAACAAATAATTGATTGCAGGCAAATCAGTAATGAAAATCATTTTTTGTGGAATTTATCGATTGCCAGTGTTATGTAAAGTATCTGGAAAGAGAGGCAATTTGAGAAATGTCATTGAAGAAAGGTCACAAACTTGAAATAGCACGTATTTTTCGTCATTTGATGAATTTCAGGGCTCTCAATCTGCATAATTTGGGCCAGAATTTTGGCCCCATTCCCAATGGATAAAAATTATCTTATTTTCCCAATGGACTGGAAAAAATTCCCTGTCAGAAGTCGGAAAAAAAAAATCAACAGCCCAAAAATTGTTCGTTTCGAAAGCCACGAAAACTGATGACATTGCAATGTCTTCTGTTGTTGAAGTTAACAGCTGGTACTAGAGTACTTTGACTTGTACTTTGATCAATTTCTCTTAGATTTCGAAGGAAAAAAAAACACTCATTTGAAGGTTTTGGCTAATAATACATTACTTGCACAAAATTTCAACCAAAATTGCCGAATTTGTGCTGTTTTTTCGAGTGGTAACAGTAGTCAACATCATCAGTTCTAGTGTGTTACATGTAAAACTATGATTGTAAACGTCATGCAAAATATGCAAAGAGCCCAAGTATAAACTTTATATGCTCATTTTAACCAAATATGTAAGGTTTTTCAAAGAAAAAAAAAATGTGTCTCATCTATTTTGGAGAAAATAAAAATAACCTGCTTCCCTCAGTGCCTGGGAATTTAAAATATTTTTTTATTTGGCGTTGTTATATTTTGCCCAATTTCAGTCAAAAAGTCGTTAATTTTCCCAATTCTAAAGGCCCCGGCCCCGTTCCCAAAAAGTAGTGTGAGAGCCCTGAATTTGGTTCATATTTTACATGGTGAGAGATATTGGTTTATGGTTATACCTGAGGGAGAAATATTTTAATAACATGACTGTGTAAATGGTTTTTGAGCTCATATTTTCCAAGCCATATTGGTTCGTATTTGCTATGATTTGTTTGTTTGAATTGAGGTTTAACGTCCCCTTCAACACTATTTTATCTTTTTGTTGACAGCTGATGATTGTACAAGTGATGACACTGGTAGAGCCACAGGAAAGAAAAAAGTGCAAAAGAAACAGACACAAAGGAAACAGACAGGTAGTGAGTCAAGACTTTTAGATGATATTGTTTTTTAAAACTTAATTAACTTTTAAATTTTATGCAAAACAAAAACATTTTGATCAGTAAATCCGAAAAAGCTTCCAAAAATATTTTGTGAGCTCTTTGATTATTTGTATTCCACCAGGCAGATATTGGGGTTTTCCATGTTGCTATCTCTGCCAACTTAACATAGGATGCATGACATTTTTAGCTCACCTGGAGGAGACAGGGGAGTAGTTGCTTAAAGGATGGCAGTCTCTATCCTTTGTCGCCCATCGTGGCTTGAAGAAATAGGTGGGCTGCATGATGCTTCCACGCAGAGCTGAAACCGACCCGCACACGAGTACTGGTAAACCGCTTAGAGGATCTAAACCTTCCAAGGCAAAGAGGTGCGTGTCGGACCCATCCATGCTTATAAACGCTGTTGGTTTCATTGGGCAGCAGGGCTTGAGATGCAATTTCATCTCAGTGTCGGGTAAAAGTCCCACAAAACTGGAAGCAACGTCTCCAAAATGACCTTTACAGTGTTGACGGGGACGTTAAACCTCGACTTAAACAAAAAATCTATCGTTTGTCATCCATACTTTGAAACAAACCGGAATATCTTTGCAGCTTGTAAGCAGATCTTGACATTCTTTTATCTGAACATGTCCCTTGGTGTGGATGGCTTGCATCTTGATACTTTGCTTAATATTCATGAAACTTGCAGATAACGATTACATGCTCACAATCTGGATTGCAAGTGGTCCCTATTAGACCAATAGTGCCCTTGATTATCAGCGAAATGTACAAATGTTCAGCATCCCTTTTGTTGGATCATAATGAATTTGCAGATAATAATGCAATGGAAAAAGTGTTTGACAAGTTCAAAACTGGTCTAGTCAATCAACAATATCAGAGTTACATTCCCTAGAATGGCATTATAGGCCATTTTGGACCTTATGAACAGTGAATTTTTTTAGCTCACGAGAGCCAAAGGCTTCAGGGGAGCTTTTAGGATAGGCAGTTGTCCGTCGTTGTCTTATGTCGTCTGGCGTCAACACTTTCAAACGGCATCTTGGTTGAAGCCACTGGGCCGATTGAGCCATAATTTTATCTGTAGCACCCTTGGGCGGGGGGATTGAAAGTTTGTGTTTTTTATGAAATTCGGCTCATACGTTTGGTTGCTATGGTAACTTAGAGATTCCATAAACTTATAATGGGGAAAATTGAAAAAATGGCATTTACTGCCAAGCCTCTGCAGATATTTTTACACACCGGCCCGATAGCTCAGTTGGTAGAGTGTTGGCTCCGGGGAACAGGAGGTCACGGGTTAGATCTCGGGCTGCGACATACCAAAGTTGTTAAAAATGGTACTTGCTGCTCCTCGCTTGGCACTCAGATTTACGGGGTAGAGCCAGGACTGGTCGACCCAGTGTCAGGATAATGTGACAGGGTGTGGTATCATGTAATGTATCTGGGACATGATACTTCAGTGAGGCAGCACTATAAAAGTGAGCATAGCTCCCTGTTGCAACCAGACACCGTTGTGATATGACTCAAAATTGTTGAAAGTGACGTTAATCCCGAATTCACACACACACATGCACACAAATTTTTACAAAACTTTCATAGAAATGTTCCGTTAGTTAATCTACTATTTACCATATGATTTTAGGCCTACTGCTCATTTGTATGGGTTGCGATGGCAACCAAAATTGAAAAATAAAAAAAAATAAAAAAATAAATACTTAAAAAATCATCTCCTCAGAAACCTTATGCTCTATGAGGGTGAGAGTTTATGGCAATATTCACCATATTTGCCTGTACAGGTTTTTTGTTTTTTATGAAATTTGGTTGCTGTGGCAACTTAGATTTCCCATAGACTTTTAATGGGGAAAATTGAAAATGGCATTAACTGTCATGCCTTTGTAGATATTTTGACAAAACTTTCATAGAAATGTTCCTTGAGTAAACTTCTCTCAGCCATATGTCAACCTGGGCATCCCGTAGGTTGTGCCCGGGCCATGACCCGCCCCCTCCACTTCATAAAATGCCCTTAACCATATATAATCTTGTTCCTTGTGATAGGATGCATAAAGTCACACCAATCTGGAGGTCCCCCCGAATGTCCCGGGGCCATGCCCCACCCCCTCCACTTCACAATAGCCCAGAAACCTTACAGATCCCCACCCCTAAACCATATATATTCTCGTTCCTTATGATAAGTCACATTCAGTGACACCAACCTGGGGTCCCCCTGGATGTGCCGGGGACATGCCCCAACCCCTCCACTTCGTAAAATGCCCTTTTCTCAGAAACCATTCAGATCCCTACCTCCATAACCAATTAACCATATATATTCTCGTTCTTATGATAAAACGCTCAGTGACACCAATCTGGGTGTGTGCCAGGGCCATGGGCCACCCCCTCCACTTCATAAAAGGCCCAATATCCCAGAAAACTTACAGATCCCCACCCCTAAACCATATATATTCTCGTTCCTTATGATAAGTGGCATTCAGTGACACCAACCTGGGGTTCCCCCGGGATGTGCCCGGGCCATGCCCACCCCCCTCCACTTCATAAAAGAATAAATATTCCAGAAAACTTACAGATACCGGCCCCTAATCCATATATATTCTTGTTCCTTATGATAAGACACATTCAGTGCCACCAATCTAGGGCTCACCCAGGGCACGCTTCTCGACTTCACAAAAGACCATATATCTGAGAAACTGTTAAGAGCCCCACCCATAAACCATTTATATTCTTGTTCCTTTTGATAAGAAGCAATCAATGACACCAGCATGGGGTCCCCCCGGGGGCTGCCACGGGCCATGCCCCACCCCCTTACTTCATTAAAAGCCATATATCTCAGAAACTGTTCAGATCCCCAACCCCATAACCATATATATTCTTGTTCATTATAAGACTCCACTTCATATTAGGGAAGCCTCCGTGGTATAGTGATTAAGCCACTTGCCTTGTAAATCAGGGGTTGCAGGATCGTTCCCCGGCTTCTCCAGACTTTCGAATGAATCTTTAAAGCAAGGTCGCATCTCCATATGACCTTAGCTGCTGGTGGGATGTAAAACTCACTCATTATCATCCATTGACTTATAATGGGGAAAATTGAAAATGAGATATTTTGTCAAACTTCCATAGAAATGTTCCTTTAATAATGTTGTTTTTGGCCTATTGGTTGCCACAGATTGGAACTTGTCACTTGTCATCTGTTGTCCTGCCACAACACATTTAAGCAACATCAGACCTCAGAAGCCACTAGGCTGATTGGGTCCAAATTTTATCTGTAGCATCCTGGGGTGCAGAGCTTCCATGGTTAAAAATATATTGCTGCCAGTGGGCAGTGCCCCTCTTAGCTCTGGTGAGCATAGTGGCCCATGGGCCTCTTGTTTTTCAATGATTCTTCATGAAACTTGCAGATAATTAATATTGCCATAAATAAAATCCTGACCAAGTTAAACAGGGTATGACAGGACCAAAGATGAAGTTATAATACCTTGATAGTCAAGATTGGCTGTGACCAATCTATAGGCCATGTTTTAAGCCTTAAAAGCAGCTTCAAACTTTCTGAAAGTGGTATCCATGTCAATAAGTTGGTCAAGTTGAAAAATGGGTCAGGTGAACTCAAAAAGTAGACCACTCAACAACACCTTATCTGTAGCATGTGACTTTGGTGGGTAATTAGCTCAGTGGCCTAGTGGATAAGAACACTGTCTCTTAACCCATTTAGTACCAGAAACCCCAAAACGAGTACCCTGGCAAACAGTGCAGGCCCAGATCAGATGCCGCAGAACATGGAGTCGGATCAGGGCTTCCACTTTTTGCTAAAAGTTCAACCATTTTCCTGATCAATTTTGAAAACACAACCTGACACCCCAAGTTTTGAAATGGAATCCTGCTTAGTATATAAAAGGAGGAAGATTCTATTTGGTATGAAAAGGGTTAATAGGTGTCCAACCACTGTGATGAGTCTGGCTTAGGTCACATGCAAGACGCCAAGTTCTGCAATTGAAGGTCAGGTGGTTTTGTCTAGGTAGCCTGGTTTACCCGATGGTTGTCCTGGTCGTCCAACAATTTGCTTTAAAAGGTTGGCCCTATATATATCATTATCAAAATTGCAGCCATACAAAGGTTTCATTAGATTTTTGTCAGGCTGTTACCAGCATTTAAGGTCACAGTCTCCTGAAATTTTTTTGGGGAAAAGGGCTTTTTTTGTGCTGTTGGATATATTTAATTTTACTTGGTACATTTCTTCTTAACGAACATATGATTAGCTTTTAAGATGTTGCAGGGGTGTAAAATTCCACTTGCCAGCTTGCATTTGCAAGTTGATTTTAAGGCAATGCAAGTGAGATTTACATGACTTTCCTCAACATCTTCCTTAATTTTAGCATCTAAATGAAAAATTTTAAGCATATTGGAAAGTAAGTTTCGACCATGAAATGTACACCTGTTCTTGATCTTATTTTGTAGGTCACATCTGTTCGGTTTGGTCAAAAAGTAATAGATCTGCACCCTGTATCTTTTGGAAATTTACCTGTTTGTCTCATTTTTTTTTAATTTACTTTTGATTATTTGTTTCAGGCAAATCCAGATATCAGACTGATCTCAGAGTGTTAGGTGAGTTGATTTTTATGTATGTTTGGGTGAAAAGGCAGAACTTAAACATAATCAGCAGCATGTCTGTGGATTGATGTCATGCAGTACACCTGCTGCATTTTTGGCTCACCTGGGCCGAAGGCTCCAGGGGAGCTTATAGATAGTGGATTGTCCTTCTTCAGTCTGTCGTCCGTCTGTCCACACTTTTGACCTTCAGGATGATCTCAACCATTTCTAATCTTTAGCATGCTTCTGGTGACCTTTACAGAGTTGACGGGGACGTTAAACCTCAAATCAAACAAACAAACAAAGCTTCTGGTGGGGCATTGAGCTTTTTTTCGAAATAGAATGAATACTCTGGTTGCTATGGCAACCACAATGTCCCATATTTTACAATGGGAAAATGAGTGCTTGTCATCACCGCAGGGCCTTCATTTTTTTTATGGATCGTTCTGAAACTTTTATGTAACATGGCTGGGGATAAAAACTGGGATGAGTTCTTAAACCGACCAAATAGAATGAATACTCTGGTTGCTATGGCAACCACAAGGTCCCATATTTTACAATGGGAAAATGAGTGCTTGTCATCACCGCAGGGCCTTCATTTTTTTTATGGATCGTTCTGAAACTTTTATGTAACATGGCTGGGGATAAAAACTGGGATGAGTTCTTAAACCGACCAAGTCGGCCCTTCGATCATAGAATTATGTCCCCTTAATTGCTGAAAATGCCTATTTTTGACCTTGTCATCATCATGGCCCCTTCAGTTTTGATCAGATCTTCCTAAAACTTACATACAAATCTGGGTTAAAAAGCTCTGATGGGTTCAAAAACTAGCGATGTCGGTCGATCACTTACAGAGTTATGTACCCTACTTTGCTGAAAATGCTTATTTTTGACCTTGTCATCACCGTAGCCCGTTCAGTTTTGATCGGATGTTCTCGAAACTTACAAACAAGTAAGCCAGGTATAACGGCTCAAAGGAGTTTGAAAACTAGTGATGTCAGGTGATTACTCAAGGAGTTTTGTCCCTAGTTTGCTGAAAATGTTTATTTTTGACTTTGTCATCACCCTTCGGATTTGATTGAAAGTTCTTGAAACTGACAAACAAGTAAGTCAGGGATAAAAGCTCAGATGAGTTGGAAAACTGGCGAGGTTGGCATATCTATCTTAGTTACATCCCATTGATAGCTGAAAATGTGTGTTTTTGACCTTGTCATCACGGTAGCCCCTATGGTTTCCATCGGATCTTCTTGAAACTTACATGTATTTAAAGTAAGTTAGGGATAAAACCTCGCCAGAGTTTAAAAATTGGTGAGGTCGGCCTATATTTCGTAGAGTAATGTCCCCCTTGATTCTAGAAAATGCATATTTTTGACTTTTTCATCACCATAGCCCCTTCAGTTTTTATCAGATCTTCTAAAAACTTGGATGAGTTCGAAAACTGATAAAGCCTATTTATCATAGATTGTAGAAAATGCCTATTTTTGATCTTGTCATCACCGTAACTCCTTCTGTTGTCATCACGTCTTCTGGAAAATTACAAGCAAGTAAGTCTGGGATACAGGCTCGGATGAATTTGAAAACTAGCAATGTCGGTCTACTTTGCTGAAAATGCTTATTTCTGACCTTGTTATCTCCGCAGCCCCTCCAGTGTTGATCGGATCTTCTTGAAACTTACATATCTATAAGCAAGTCATGGATAAAAGCTTGAATGAGTTCATTAAACAGTGTGGTCAGCTTAATTATCCCCCGCTGAAGGCGGAGGGATATAGTTTTGGCGCCGTCCGTCCGTCACACTTTTTTGTCCGGAATCGTTTCTCAGCAACTATTGCATGGAATTAAATGAAACTTGAAATAAATATGTATTATTATGCTGTGGTGATGCACGCGCAATTTTTTTCGGATTGACTTTTTACATCCAGAGTTATGGCCCCTTGAATGATTGAAATTTGCTTGTTTGTACTGTTATGTCCCTGTTTGCAGAAAATGCATTTTTATACCCCACCACATGATAGCATACCATCGAGTGTCGTCCGCACCATTTGCCCTTTTTAGTTCAGAATAAGGTTTTTTGGGGGGGTTTCCGTCAATAACTTGGAACATTTTTTGACAGATTTTCTTCAAATTTTGTATATATACATTGGTATTGGGTAAGAGGGGTTTGGGATTGTTAATGGGTAAAATTTGTGGAGATTTAATGGGGTTATGGCCGTAAACAATTCCCATTTAACAGGTTTTGGGCACTTATTCCTTTACTAAATGGCATAAATATGAATGAAACTTCACTATTATATAGACAATAATAATAATAATAATAAAATAATAATAATAATAATTGACCTTATTTATAGAGGGTAACACATTTAGTACTAGTACTTATCTTCCATGTGGCCCTCTTTTCCTGGGTAGGAACCAGTAATAAGCAATGTGGATACAGTTTCTTAAAAGAAACAACACATGGCGCTTGCGAGGATCGAACCGGCTACCTCTCGATCTCAAATCCCATGCTTTACCACTGCACCACAGCGCTCCACAAGCGCCAACATAAGAAGCAGGTTTTGGATTGTTAATAGGCAAAACATTTGATAGTTATTAAGTTATTGATTTAACAATTTCGATTTAATGGTTTTATTTTTCGTTTATTTTATGGAATAATTGGATGAAATGTTGTATATATATATTGGTATTGGGACTGCGTGATTTGGGAATTACTCATGGAATAAATAGGTATGACAGAGGTTTACATTTGACAGAGTTTTTGATTGTCGTTAGCAATTTCCACTAGATTGCGCATTCAATGGTATACCATCGAAAATACCCGCTTTTTGTATGAATGACACTTTAGATATGGCATAGTCATACTTTTTGACCTTTGACCTTGGTGCCATTTTGAGGTCACAAAACGGTAGCCCACTGCCATCTAACCGCTTACGTATAAGCCTGCCAAGGAAAGTGGATAAGTAAACTGACCGGCTCAAAAAATGACCTAAATTAGTGTTGACTGGACCATTAAACTCAAATACAATCATACAGAATATAAACTAAATTCATCATATTGTATATGGAAAATGATTAAGAGCTCATAACCCCGACGCTTAAAACTACATCTGAAAATGTCCTCTGCTTGCGCCGTCTGCCGAATACTTTTGCAAACTTTTTAAAAATATTGTTTGACTACAAGCAAAGTGTGGACCTTGATCAGACTGCTCCAGATTAGCAGTCTGCATTGGGTCCACACTTGCAAAAATGACTTCTAAAGTAACTGGCAGATGACAAAGCAGACAACTAAAGCTGGCTAATTGGAGCTGAAAAGATAATCAATTATCAGTCCTGCCTGTGTGATTGATAATCAATAAGTAATCACTGAAGATTTGGTCATAATTTTACCTGTCTGGCTTTCTGTCTTAGCATGACTCCTACCATTATTGTACTTTACCATATGCATTTGGACAGACCTGAGGAAACAGTGTAAACCCAGATGTTCTGCGGCGTCTCATCAGGGTCTGCACTGTTTGCAATTCATCCAGCTATTTTAGACTTTGGTAGAGTGAATTGTACTTATCAAATAATCAATTACAAATTATAAATTGGTAATGAATATCATTTTGTGGAATTTATCGTTCGATTAGTTGATTATCGGATTAATTGTGCCAGCCTTACAGACAACAGTTGTTGTGATTGGCATTTTATGGGCTAAAGAATAACTCATTGACGTTAAATGTCCCTGTCAACTTGTTCTCGTCAACTAGTCCTTTATAGGAGCTTAGAGAAATAAAATGGGCTGCAAGATGCTTTCATGCCTGGGCAAAGTGATGAGAGTCAGACCTTCCAATGCTTATGACCTTTTTTGGTTTCATTGGGCAGCAGGGCTTGAGATGTCATTGCATTTCAGCCCCACAAAATTGGAAGCAACATCTCCAAAATGACATGGTGAGGACAGGGACATTTAACGTCAATTCAAACAAACAAATCTTTAAGACACTTTATGATCAGCCTCATGGGTTCCATCCTAAATTCTGGAAACTTAAATGTTTATTTAAATAGGAAAAGCTACATAGACAACTGCTCTGAAGAGTTTGTACATCATCAGTTAAACTTACCGTGATAATCTTAAGTATTGGGACAAGCAGGCCAAAAGGAGCAGGGTCTACACTGTTTGCCATTCTGTCTGCACTTTTTGGACTCCTTGCAGGACTGCAAAGCAAATTGGTTTGAATTCAATTACAAGTTCAAAATGCCTGAATTTTAGAATTTTAAATGCACTTCATTCAGATTTGTCATCCATATGTCATACTTAATGAATTATGTCCCCTTCTCTGCTGAAAATGCCTATTTTAGACCTTGTTTTCACAATAAGTCCTTCAGTTTTTATTAGATCCTCCTGAAAAAATATATAGTAGGTTGGGGATGAACAAAGAGCACAAGAGGAGCTATTGTGATCACCTGGGATGTGTGTCGACCATCAAATGTGCTTTTCAACAAGAGGCTGCAGTTTTAATTCAATCTTCATAAAACTTTACCAGAATGTTTGTCTTGATATATTGGTCTAGTTTGAATTTGGGTTATGTAGAATTAAAAACTTGGTCACAAGGTCATATTGTGTAAAAACCTTGATAACCCTCTTACAGGCCACAGTCATGCTAGGTCTAAAATTTGGTCGCCCAGTCAAATTGGGTTAAAACCTTGTTCACCCTCTATAGAGGCCAGTGTTGCACAGTCTTCATTAAATTGTACAAGAATGGTGGGCTAGATGATACCAATGTAGGTTGTGTGAAACAAAAAAATAGTAGGACACTAGGTCCAATTTAATTAAAATGATCTGGAGACCACACTTAGGAAGCTATGCAATATAAAAGTTAATCAAATGTAGGTCAAGTGCGAAAAAGGGTTGTCAGATTGAAAACTAGGTCACCAGGCCGAAATGGTTTAAAACCATGTTCACCCACATTTTTGCTTCAATCGTCATGAAACTATACCAAAATATGTCTTGATTAAGACTGACACGATTAATCGTATAATTGATTAATCAATCGACAAATTCCCCCAAAATGATTATCATTTCTGATTTGCTTTCAATCGATTACTTGATATGTACAATTAACTACCAAAAGTTATGCCTCAAATACCGGGATGAGTGGCAAACAGTGCAGACCCTGATGAGACGCTGCAGAATGCGGCGTCTCATCTGAGTCTACACTGTTTGCTCAGGTCTGTCTGTTCAAATAAACATATAGTAAAGTGCAAATAAGGAGTCATGCTCAGACAGAAAGCCAAACAGGTAAAATTATGACAAAAACCTTAGCGATTATTGATCGCAACGGCGAGACTGATAATCGATTATCTTTTCTGCTCCGATTAGCCAGCCCTAGTCTTGATGGTATCTTGAATGTGGGTCATGTCACTGCAGGGTTCGACATTAACCCAAGACAGTTGGACATAGTCTAGTGAAAAGCTGATCAGGTCTAGTAAGGTCAGTGGCAGGCTGGTCCGAATGGTCGAATCTGGCACCAAAGTTATTTTTTAGAACTCATTTACCATAAAATGGACTTCTGTCAGTAGTTTTATTTCCTATGTAAATCAATAATACTATAATGATCCAAAGTATTTGGACAGACAGGCCTAAGCAAACAGTGCAGGCCCTGAAAGAGCAGTCAGATCAGGGTCTACACTGTTTGCTGCCATTCAACCTGCACCTTTTGGACTCCTTGCTAAGGCTAGCACGATTAATCGTATAATCGATTAATTGAACAAAAAATGATTATCATTTCTGTTTTACTTTTAATTGATTACTTGATAGGTAAAATTTTCTATCCTAAGTTATGCCTAAAATAGCTGGATGAGTGGCAAACAGTGCAGACCCAGATGAGATGCCAAAATTCTGCTGCGTCTGATCTGGGTCTGCACTGTTTGCTCAGGCCTGTCTGTTCAAATATACATATGGTAAAGTGCAACATATGGTAAGAGTCATGCTCGAATAGTCAGAAAGGTAAAATTATGAAAAAAACCTTAACAATTACTGAACGATTATCGATCGCAATGACAGGACTGATTATGGAATATCTTTTCAGCTCCGAATAACCAGCCCTACTCCTTGCTGGATCATGAAACAAATTTGTTAATATTTGAGAATTACATAAAGTCCTAAAGGTGTCTGAAATTTGAGTTTTTAGGTTATAGAAATAACCATCTAATATATCTCTTTAGTATGATTTTAGGTCCAAATGAAATTAGATCAAGTCCAGTGTCCAAAGTCAAAGGGCCACCTTGTCCAGTTATTTAAAAAAATTGTTGAAACCTGGTCAGATTAAAAACTGAGTTGCTAGGTCAAATTGCTTTAAAACCTTCTTATCCCCGCCTCCCCCAGAATCTTTGATTCGAGTGGGTGGGGGTGCATATAGTAGAGTATTTGCCCTGTCTGTCTGTCACAAAAACTTTAACCTTAGGAAAACACCTGGAGGAGAATAAAATGTCAATTAACAGGTGACCTCTCATCCAGGGTGACTATCAGTTCCAAGATAATTGTGTGAAACTTCAAATCTATTGACCTATTTTATGCCAAGGTCAAGGATCAATAGACTTTTGTATGGAAAAATATTAAAATTGTGTATTTATCGGAAACTAAACTGCATGAGAATTCAAGCCCCTAGGCTAAGCCTTAGCCCATGGCCATTTAGTTATGAAAATTATGTCTTATAATTTCCCTCAGAAAACACTTAGCTATTTGTGACCAAATTTCATTTAAATACATACTTTTACCATTGGTTTCAGGTGAATGCATTGATGTTCATGTCAACAATCTTGTGGAACCAGCGCCATCCAGGCTGGTAAGGCCAGTAGTTAGTGACCATGTAAAGTTCTTGACTGAAGAATTTAGAAAAAACAGGACTTCCTTTGTCATTTTGGCTGGGTATGTCGAGAAAGAGTGTGAACTACAGGAGCTTGCAGAGCCAGACTGTGGGACTACGGTAGAATGTATAGGAGGGAACCATTCGCGCATTGCCCTCCAGTACTTGATGGCGTCTGGGGAACTGCCAGTGGAGACCGTGAAAGTGAAATTGTACTGTAGTCTCACAGATGATGAGGTCCTAGAAGTGGGAGTATGCCATAATGAGCAGGCGCAGAGGTCCAAGAAGATGTCATTCATGGACATAGCCAGGCTGATAAGGGACAAGCTCCAGAACTGTCCACCAGAAAACCTGCTCAAAGAAAAACAGAAACTGGCCAAAATATTTGGCCAAAAAGTAAGTAAAATTTCAAATAATATTAGAATCTTGTTTGTTTGGATTGGAGTTTAACTGCCCAGTCAACACTATTTAGGTCGTTTTTCGGCCCAGTCAGTTTACCTATTCTATCCACACTTCCTGGGCAGGCTTATACTTAAGCGGTTACCGCCCCTGCCCATCAGGGCTTGAAGAATAGATGTGAATACTGGTAAACCGCTTAGAGCATGCCCAGGAAAAATGGTACGAGTTGGACCGTCCATGCATATAAGCGGTTAACCTGCTCAGTGCACATTCTCTCGCCTGTAACTGACAAAGCGGAAGGGAGAGAATGACCGTAGAAAAGATTTCGTGATCCATCTCCACAAAAGGATGTTGCTGACCCGGGCAAGTATCGAACCCGCTTTCGACTGCGCTTCCGCAGCGGACTCTTTATTCTATTAGAATCATGTCCAATTTAAAGAAGGGGGTGGGCACTTAAATATTAGAGGCTACAATTTCATGGGTGATCATCAGTGACTACATCATTTTCACTTCACGAACAAGAATAACAATTTCCCTCCTTGTCAGGTAGGACTTGGGATGTTGGTGGTGGGGGGGGGGGGGGGGGGTTAATCGATTAATCATTGAATAATTCCTAAAAATGATTATCATTACTGACTTGTTTGTCATCGATTATTTGATAAGTACAATTTACTACATAAAATTGTGTATAAAACAGCTGGATGACTGGCAAACAGTGCAGACCCTGATGAGACGCTGCATTCTGTGTCATCTTGTCTGGGTCTACAGTGTTTGCTCATGTATATCTGTTCAAATGCATATGGTAAAGTACAACATGTGGCAGGAGTCTTGCTCAGACAGAAAGCCAGACAGTCAATTTATGACCAAATCTTCAGTGATTACTAATCGATCAGCGATCACAATGGCTGGACTGATAATCGATTGTCTTTTTCAGCTCCGATTAGCTAGCCCTACTCTGATTCTTTCTTGATAGCAAAAGTCTTGCCCTGCACCAGATAGTTATTATTAAAAGATTGGTAGAAAGTATATGTGCATTCTGCATCAGATCTTATTAGTTGTTGAGCACTAGGATGAGGCTGTACTACCTCTTTGTGGTCTACTATAAGATAAATGTAGGTCACAAAATGAAATATTACACCAAGGGCCGACATCTATAGACCTTTTTATCTGCGGCAGTTTAGATAATACTAGACACACAGATGAAAATTGACTAGACCGACTCAGCCCAAATTTCAGCTGTAGCATCCTTGGGCTGAGGGATTAAAGATTGTGTTTTTAATGAAAATTGGCTCATTGGTTTCGTTGCTATGGGAACCATAGTTCCCAAAGACTTACAATGGGGAAAATAGAAAAATGGCATTTGCTGCCAAGCTTTGCAGACATTGTGACTAAACTTTAATATGTTCCATGAGTAAACTTTATGCCAACCAATACTGCAAACAGGATGTGGGTGCCTGTTAGATGCGGTTCAAACAAGCACCCACAACATATGTCATAGAACAGAAATACGAGAAATAATGGATACCCCTGTAAACCTCAGTTTTCTCTATAGAGTGGGGTTTAGGGGGCTCATCATTTCACGGACTTGGTGACATGATGGAAATTCAAGTCATTTTAAATTTTTCTTGCAGAATGTCACAGCGTTTAATAACAATTTCAAGGCAGCTGTATCCTTGGGAAAGAAAGCGAATGACAGCATATGGAACCTGGCGCAGAACCTAGAGAAGAAGTGGTATGGAGGTGAGGTCAAAGGTGGCAAAAAGGGTGAGGACATGAAACAGACCATCATTCATGACCTTTATTCAAGGAACCTGACAGATGATGACAGGGAGGTTCTGCTCAGAACCATAGTTGCAGAAGGCAGACCTGCTTTCAGAAAACTTCTTCTGTAAGTAAAACATTCCCTATTAGCTAGATTATGTTATGATTATTTAGCTGCGTGAAGTTTTATGTGAGGCAAAAGATATTCAAATTTAAATGCCCATCCGGGCTTGAAGAAATAGATGGGCTGCATGATGTGTCCAAGAATAGCTGAAACCGTCGCACACAAGTACTAGTAAACCGCTAAGAGGTCCTAAGCCTGCCGAGGCAAAGCGGTGCAAGTATGACCGTTCATGCTTTAAAACCCCATTTGTTTCATTGGGTGGCAGGGCTTGAGATGTCATTTCATCTCGATGTCTGGTAAAAGTTCCACAACATTGAGAACAATGAAATAAATAGAACACTCAATTGTTTGCACAAAATTAATTTTACCCTTTTTGTATCAAATGGAATCTTCGTCCTTATACATAGGAGTCCATTTCAACATTTAGGGGTGTCAGGTTGTGTTTTCTTCCAAATTGATCTGGAAAATGGCTGAACTTCCAGCAAACAGTGGAGGCCCTGATCAGATGCCGCGTTCTGTGGCGTCTGATCTGGGCCTGCACTGTATGCGAGGGTACCCCTTTTGGGGTTTCCGGTACTAAATGGGTTAAATGCCAATTTGCCACATACAATTTCTGGTTCAGCATCTAATGCTGATGTGAGTAGCGACTGCTTATATCAACAATAAAACGTAATTGGACTTCGGAGGTCCATCAAGCGGCATGGACCCATCCAAGACCCACACCATCAACCACACAAACATATTTCAGAAGCAATATTTGAATATATTTGAAAAGGCATAGCTGAAAATATCCACATATAAGTGGAAAAGAGTTATATAGCACATGGGTCCATACTCGAGTCACTTGACCATATCTGTTGGTTCAAGTCGTTTCCATGTGCCGGCAGATACACCTACAGGTTTTATTGGATATATATAGACGGCGCCTTTTGGATAAATAATTTTTATAGCTTAAGCGTACAGGAAAAAAATGTGCCGGTTATGTTTCGGATGTTAGTTGATAAAAAGTATCATGTATTGATACACAGAATCAGTATCGCGATACAGTATCACCATCAGAAATATCACAATGCATCAATGATATCGCCCTAGCTCTATTCCTAGCTTGCAAACTATCTTGCATCACCGGGACCCATAGCCCAGATAAGCGGGGGTATCCACATATTTCTTATTTGTGCGAAAACATACATTGTGGCTACTCATGAGTAGATCACCAAGCACTTCTAATGAATACCCACAAGCAATGTTTTTCTGCAGAAATAGGAAGAAATATCAGTGTTTTTCAGATGAAAAAAGGGCCTTAACTGGAGCTATGAGGACTGAAAAAAAAAAATTCTTATAGCATTCAAGGTATTTCATGGCAGTTTTTCATTAACACTTTTTGTACCAAATGGAATATTTCTCGTAATATATAGCAGGAGTCTTAATTAAAAATTTAGGGGTGTCCGGTTTATTTTTCTTCAAAATCTATTCGGAAAATGGCTCAACTTTTTGCAAACAGTGCAGGCCCTGATCAGACGCCATCAACACTGTAAAGGTCATTTACAGTTGATGTTGCTTCCAATTTTGTGGGACTTTGACCCAACATTGAGATGAAATGACATCTCAAGCCCTTTCGCTCAATGAAACTAAAAGAGTTTATTAACATGGGTGGTCTGCCTCGCACCGCGGTTCCTGGTCAGGCTTAGATCCTCTAAGTGGTTTACCGGTACTAGTGTGAGGGCCGGTTATGTGGCGTCTGAGCAGGGCCTGCACTGTTTGCCATGGTACCAGTTTAGGGGTTTCCTGTCTGAAATGGGTTAAAGACCAATGACAGCCTTGGTAGCGCAAGCAAATATTGACCAGACAATACTTGTCAGGTTGGCAATATTCTAAGCGCATTTCTTTAATAAAATTTCTCTTCTGCTAACTTGATAATGGTAAGTGTCAGTTTTTGGGCCAAAGACAGTGGTTCGCTGCAAAAATGTGTAAGCCTGTAAGCGTTTAACCAGTACAGTGCACATTCTTTCCCCCAGAAACTGACAACTGCCCTTCTTGAATCATCAGAAGGGGGAGAATGACTGTAGAAATGATTTCATGATATCTCTACGAAAGAATGTTGCCGACCCTAGCAGGTATCAAACCCGCGTCCTCCATGTTCTTGCTTTTCCTTAATCCCCTGGATTTTCTGTTCCCTTATTTCAGACAACTGGCTGAAAAAAACAACAAAAAAGACAACGAGCCTACATCAACACTTCAATCAGAACCTCAGATGCCAGCTGCTGATGTATCAGACATCCAGGAAATGATTGAAGAAGAGGCAGGAGTGTCAGCTGAAGATATTTCTGCTGCAAACGAACAGGTATTAAAAATTAAGCTCAACAGAGGCAAGCGTGTTGGGCCACTTAACCACAGTGTTGCTGCTGCAAACTTTACTTTCGTTATACTGCCTTCATATTAGCATGTTGGTTCCTTGTAAGGCTGGCACGATTAATCTGATAATCGATAAATTCCACCAAAATGATTTAATATCAAAATTGATTTGCTTGTAATTGACGGTTTGGTACCGGTAAGTACAATTTGTGCATAGAATAGCTGAATGAGTGGCAAACAGTGCAGACCCTGATGAGATGCCGCATTCTGCTGTGTCTCATCGGGGTCTGCACTGTTTGCTCAGGCCTGTCAGTTCAAATACATATGGTAACAGTACAACATATGGTAAGCCTCAGGCTCAGTGCGAAAACCAGACATGTAAAATTATGACCAAATCTTCAGTGATTATTAAGTGATAATCGATAACAATGGTAGGACTGATAATTGATTATCTTTTCAGTTTCAGTTAGCCAGCCCTAGTTCCTTGTGACCAAGGGCTTCCCACTTATGCAAAAATATTGACCAGTGACCAACTTTAAAGAAAAATTAACCTTAGTCATAACTTTTGAACCATTTGAGATTGAGCCTTCATATTTGACATGTGGGCTCTTCGTGACAAGGGCTTGCCTAGAACTTCAGTTAAATAGGGCAAATTCTTCTGATACCGAGGCCCCGTTTTTGGATTTACATCTATCTATTGTAGATGGATTTGTTTCGTGCAAAATTTATGATAAACGCGATGACTTTGATTTTGAGATTGTAAATTTTCCTTTTTTGGATGGTGATGTTCCTCGTGCGCCATCCTATGGCGTTTATATTTCGCAATTAATTCGATTTGCTAGAGTGTGTAGTCATGTAACTGACTTCAACACTCGTAATAAATTATTAACGGCTAAACTCCTTAATCAGGGTTATCGGTACCATAAACTACGCAAAGCCTTTTCAAAATTTTATAGACGCCATTCTGATTTAATTTCAAAATTCAATATTGGACTTAAATCTCTTCTGCAACAAGGTCTATCGGAACCCGAATTTTATGGTGACTTAGTATTTAAATTCAGAAAAATATATAACCGCAATGACTTCAGTACCCAATTTCGTAAAATCATTCTTCGATATAAAAAGATTGGGTACAACATGGATATTATACGACAGACTGCATGCATGGTAGTTAACCCAATCACGGTTGGCAACTTTGCTTCCCTCTTTAATTGCACGCCGGTGGGTCAGGCCTCAGATTCTATGACGGCTCCAACGTAAAGGCTTATTGAGAATTAGAGAGATCTAATTCAAGGTAATGTTGGTTGGTGCCTGATGCTCTGTCTCTGGTCGGGCTCATCGGAGTCTAACTGTTGGTTTTCTTTTGCTCCAGCATTTCAGTGGTTTCTTGCTGTCGAGTCCTCACCGTTGTCTCACCTCTGTGGTTCTTTGATTTTTGTGTTCACGGAGATGTTGCACTGATGAGTTAGGAGGCCTTCATGCGGACTGAACAAATTATTTGTCTAAATCGCGACGGAAGTAAGGGCGAGGATTGTGGCCACGTAAAATCGATTTAAGCCCCCCAGTGGAAATCTTCCACTGACCGTTCCAAGGCGGCTCTTCTGTGGCGATTTATTTTATGTTGTTGTTTGTTACTTACTGTGTGTATCACTTGTGTCTTTTAGTTTCGGATGACCATATGGCCATTTTGTGGGAAAGTAACTGTCCTTATGGCCTTCCTTTGTTTAGGTTTCCATTATGGTCTGGTCGCTTAATGTTTGTATTTCTTTCCCTTTGGTGTCTTTTATGGGTGGAGTAAGTTAATTGTATCAATTCCTGATCTTTGTTTTACTTCTACTTCACTCACAAAACATGACCTGTGAGTCTATGACCTTGACCTTTGATATATACTTAAAAGAAAATAAAAAATCATTTGTCATAACTTGGTCTGTTGTGATAAGGGCTACCCATGTTTATGCAAAACCAAATGACCTGTGACCTTGAACGGCATTTTTAAAACAATCTTTTGTTTATTTTTAGACTTGATGGCTTGTTTGAAAATTTGTTCTGTAACTGACTCAGATCCAGCAACCAATCCCCTGCTCGAAGCGGAGCGAGAATTATAGGCATGGCTTTTGTCTGTTCAACTGTCAGCCTGTAACACTTTCTTGTCTTCTTGTCAAAGATGCTTTTCAGTGAGCTGATGTGCAAAACCCATATATGAACCATGCTGACTCAAGGTCGAGGTCACATTTGATGATTTGAAGGTCAAGAGATTTAATTTTGTGTCCATTCCATATATCCTTTATCCCTGAAAGGATCCTCATTTAACTTCGGTCATATTGTTAACTGTTCTAGCAAGTGTAATATTTAAACTTTTGGTAGTTTTTTCAGCAAAAATATTAACATATTTGCTATAAAAAATTATCAAAGTTTTAACGATATGCAAAAGTGGCTCACTTTTTTTTTTTGCAAAAATACCAAAATTTTCGATATTGTATTAGCTAAAACAGTTAACAATTCGACCACTTCGAGCTCGTTAAACTAACATTGCTTTGAACAACTGGCCCCTGGAGTTTAAAACTATGAATTTAGTGTCTGTTACATATCTCCTTTACTGCTCAAAGGATTTTCATAAAACTTTGGTCTATTATCACCCTCATGTGCAGAGCCCATATTAAAATAAATCAAGCCAACTCAAGGAGGTCAGGGTCACAATTGAAGATCACAAGTTTGAAACTTTGCATTTTGTGTCCGTTCCATATTTCCTTTACCTATAGCCCCTGCCGATCGGGGCTTGGAGAAATAGTTAGGCTGCATGATTCTTCCACACAGAGCTGAAAACGACCCACACCCAGCTACAGATCAATATAAAAAAAAACACAGACTAATTTGTGTCATTAACTGACAGATGGCATACAGTATACATTTACACATACAACAGTTGAACTTATTTCACTTGGATTTTAATCAGGGTTTTCAAATACCGGAAACATCCATCAAAATGTTACATATGACACTACGTTTTGTTGCTTTGGTACCCAACATGTCTTCTTGATAATCTGTTTACCAGTGCAACCGGGGTAGCTGCTTGTAAAATATAGTTATAATTGGCAATATTGGACTTATGATTTTACTATATATATATAATGGGTATGTGTGTTCATTTCTTTTAAAGTTGGATGAAGATGTGTCTGATGATGAAGCTGTGGCTGTTGAAGCGTTATCTCAAACCAGTGACAGTGGTGAAGATGAGATAACAAAACTGAGAACAGAAGTCAGAAAGCTGAGACAGGAAAACATCTCACTGAAGGTATTTTTTATTTGGATATTTTTTCAGCTCACCAGATCGTAGGGAGCTTATAGGACAGACAGCTATCCCTTGGCCATCACCCGTGTCATCTTCAGCTTTTTAAAAGATATCTTCTTTGAAAGCACAGGACCGATCAAAACCAAATTAAATTTTAAACCTCCATGGGGTAAAGGCATTAAAAATTTGTTCCTACAGACTAGCTCACATTACCAATATGGCAACCATGCCCATGAATGATAAAACGTTTATTAACCCTTACCATGCTGAACCCGGAAATATCCTTTTTTGAAAACAGAACAGCTGATCAGGATCTAACCGTTTTCCACCCTGCTGCTGAATCCATGCTTAATATTGAAACCATGCAGCATTAGTGGCTGAAATCGGGAAGGAGTACAATGCATCAAAATATTCAGCATGGTAAGGGTTAAAGATCATCTAAGAAATCAAATAGCTGATAACATTGATACCTGATGTGAACGGTTGGCCTCGGCCAATTTTACACCAAGGTCATTTGTTGACACTTAGACATTTGTATATCAAAAGAAGGGCTAGAGTGGATGTTTTTTACTCTAGCATCAAAGTTTAAAAAAGTTGTTTTTAGTACCAAATGGAATCTTCCTCCTTGTATATTGCATGAGTCCATTTCGAAACTTAGGGGTGACAGGTTGTGTTATCTTTAAAATTAATTTGGAAAATAGCCAAACTTTTTGCAAATAGTGTAGGTCCTGATCAGATGCTGCGCTCTGTGGCGTCTGATCTGGGCCTGCACTGTTTGCCAGGGTAGGGTGTTGGCCAGGGTACCCGTTTTGGGGTTTCCGCTACCAAATGGGTTAACTTTTGTAAATACCAAAGTTATAGGTCATTTACTGGCCTGAATCCTTGATGCCTTAGATTCAGTTTTGAATCTTGAAACAGGTTTTTTTAACCATATGGGCTGATTGATGAATTGGAGAAAAGATTATTCATTGGAGCTGGGTCACATGGCACAAATTTGCTGTCATTATATCAGGTCTAAGAAAGTTGTTTCATTTAAAGTCCCTCTATAAATTTAAAGACTTAGTCTTTTAGGACTTAAACAAGGAAAATAATGGAACACCAAAAAATTACCTTCTCATACGCAGCCTCAGTCTTCATGCCATTTAAAAATAATCCGTTGCTGAAGACTGCATGTATTTTATTGTCTATAAATATTGTTTTCATGATCATGATAATAGAAAGTAATTAAGAAATTAAAACAACACGGTTCCTTCCCGTAGACCACAATTGTTAGAAACTCTGCAGAAAAGGCGGAAATATTTGCCGATATTGACACCTTTTTCGGAAATTTTACTGTTTGAGGTAGTCTGAAACTTTGATCAGTTTTAAGTGTCGGAAAAACTGTCTGCCGAAGCGAGTGGTCGGTATGTTGACAAAAAAAAAAGCGCTTTACGCTTTCATTCCTCAGCTCATTTTACACGTGAATCTTATTAATAACTAATTTTTCTAAGAAATCTTCAACTATGGTTGAAGGAATTTGTTAAAGTAAAGCAAACTTTATAATTTGCTCTTACACATGCTTAAATATTCCACAGATATAGCAAAGCAGTCATGAACAATCATATCCCAAAATCTTCCCACAATATCACTTGGGAATGAAGTCTAGAAGCGGTAAAGCTACTTGCCTTATAAATCAGGGGACATGGATTTGATTTAAGGCTTCTCTTGACTTTTGGATGAGTCTTTAAAGCTTTAAACAGAGTTCCAGTCTCAATGTGACCTTAGATGTTGGTCGGATATAAAACCCAAACACACACATACTTTACATATATACATTTATCTAATATTCCTTGACAAGAGGCGTTTCATGCTCAGATCATTAGTCTTTTGATTAACACATCTTACAGGCTTATATGAATGTAGCAAAGGCTCTTATTAGACTGCAAGTACACAGGCTAATCAGATTCTTCGTTGGTCATACATTCGGTTTTGGCTCAAAGTTGTCCGAATCCAGTGTTCTCAAAAAGGTGAAACTAGCCATTGGCCAGTCTGTGCTTGTTGCATCATGAATAGCACCTAGATCACAAAAAGGTTTAAACAAACAGTAAAAACTCGGATCAATCCCCCCACCCCACCTACACATACTTGTTTAAAATTTCTTGGGGAACAAATTCAGGTATCATTTGAGCCAGTGTACGGGCAAAACCTGGAATAGGATCTGTTTGACCAGCAATGACTGATCAGCCTGCACATCTCCGCAGTCTGTCCAGAGTCTTTAGTGTTCTCCAAAGTCTTCTAAGGCCTGAGAGCAACAAGCAAAGGCTGGTCAAACTGTATGCACAAGTTGATCCAAGGGCAGACCCAATTTGTAATGCAAGAAAATATGTACCTTCTGTCAATAAAGCTGTGGAGTGAGAAGGATGTGGCAGTGTCTGCAAAATGTCCTAAAATGGGTTTTCAGTCAGATTTCCGGACTCAATCAAGTTATGTAACATATCAATATTTTCAGCGAGAAAATAAGGAGCTGAAGGATGAGATGAGTATCCTGAAACAGAACAGTTCATCAGAAGGTAATACTTCAATTTGCTTCAGATTAGTGTTGATTTGTTTGGTTTGAGCCTTAACATCCCCATCAATTACCTTCTGAATATGTGATTTTGGAGACGTTGCTTACAATTTTATGGAGCTTTTCCTGACATTGAGAGGTTCCATGCATACCCAAGTGGTGCCAGTTGGACCATCCATGCTAAATCCTATTGGTTTTCATTGGGCGGCAGGGCTTGAGATGTCATTTCTTGCAGGGCTTGAGATGTCATTTCATCTCAATGGCGCATAAAGTTCCCAAAATGGGAAGCAAAATCTCCAAAATGACCTTACCGCCCCCGCCCAAAGGGGCTTGAAGAAATATATGGGCTGCATGATGCTTCCAAGCAGAGCTGAATCCGGCCCGCACACTAGTACTGGTAAACCGCCTAGAGGATCTAAGCCTGTCCAGGAACCACGGTGCGAGGCGGACCGTCCATGCTAATAAACCCAATTGGTTTCATTGGGCGACAGGGATTGAGATGTCGTTTCATCTCAATGTCGTGTAAAAGTCCCACAGAATTGGAAGCAACGTCTCCAAAATGACCTTTACAGTGTTGACGGGGACATTAAACCTCAAATCAAACAAACAAAACAGTGTTGACATGGAGTTTCAACCTCAAATCAAACAAAACATTGTCAGATGTCAGCTCATTGTCTAGTGGTATTTTTTGGAATAAAATTGTCACCAGCTTTTTAGTACTTAGCATTTTATCTCAGTGTTGGATAAAAGTCCCACAAAATTGGAGGCAAGGTCTCTTTTAATGACCAATAAAGTGTTTACGGGAATGTAAACCTTAGACTGAAAGGTTGTGGCACGTAAGTACGGAATGTGTATGTACTGTAGATCTGATGGCTTTCTCTCATGTTGTCACAGTCATGTTCACAAACGCTTACCAGATATGAAAGCCAAACATTCACGGACACACAGGAAAGAAAAGAAAACCTTTTATATTTAGTTTGAATTGAAGTTTAACAGGCCAGCCAACACTATCTAGGTTATTTTTTAGCCAGATAGGCTACCTAACCACACTTACATATGCCCTTTTGAAAAACGATCATATTATGTTATGCCCCCCTGGCGTCCGTCCGTCTAAACTTTTTGTTTCCGGATGACTCCTACATTTTACATCCGATTTAGCTGAAACTTCATGTAAAATTAGACCATAATGTGAGCATATTGTTTCGAGGTTGTGCTTCAACACATAATAATAGCGTTATACCCCTTCAAAAAATTCTGTAACTATTTTGTTTCCGGATAACTCCTCCTACATTTTAGATCTGGCTGAGCTACCGAAGCCAGAAAACCTAAAGTTATGCATGGGCATAAGCCATTTGAAGCACTATCTCCTTAACCAATTGATTGATTCTCAACAGACTAGCATGGTTAGACTATATGAGCAGGTGAAAGAGAATTGTGTTATGGCCTTGACCTCATTATGGGTCGGGGCTGACCCTAGCTGGCTCACAAAGGTCAGGTCTTCCTTTCTGACTGTTTCTCGTCAGAGTAGTCAAAATTCAATTTAAATTTTGTAACAAGTAGTTTTCATTCATGGTAATATCTGAAACTTTTCCTTGTGTTAAAATATTACTAAGATCAGACAAAAGTTGCATGGCAGCTGAAAAGTAGTGTGCTTTATAAACCTTATTGTACTTTGTAGGGAAAGACAAGGATTTGTTTGTTACTCAGTTGAGCCTAGTGGGAAAGAGGGTGCTTCAGGATGGTGAGTACTTTTTGTATTAGAATAAACTGAAAAGCCGCTTGATTTAAGATGAAATGGAGCTAGCCTCTGAGGCCTAATGCGTCAGAGAACTGACCTTCAATCATTAGGGCTCACTGCTCAAGTTTCACATATATGAGATAGCCAAGATCTGCTATTGAAGATCTGGAGTTTCTCCAAGTACTCTAGTTTTCACACTTCTGGTAAGCAATTGACCTAATCTAGGACAGGGCTGTCATACCAAATAAAATTAGATGAGTCCATAAAAGGTGAAGGCCAGTTACCTGCCCATTGGGGCTTGAAGAAATAGATAGGGCTGCATGATGAATTGACCGCACTTGAGTACTGGTAAATCACTTCAAGGTTCTAATCTTGCCCAGGAAAAGTGGTGCGAGTTGAACCATCCATGCAAATAAGCCTTATTGGTTTCGGTAGGTGGCAGGCTTTGAGATGGCAGGTTCTAATCTTGCCCAGGAAAAGTGGTGCGAGTTGAACCATCCATGCAAATAAGCCTTATTGGTTTCGGTAGGTGGCAGGCCTTAGATGGCAGATTATCAGTTTCAGATACAAGTCTCACAACATTGGAAGAACGTCTCCAAAATGACCAATAAAGGGACAAAATCAACTATCAAAATGTGAAGGCCTTTGCAACATTAAAAAGAAAGTTAAGTTCATCACCAGTTACCATTTCCAAAAAAATATGTAAACTACTAAATCTGTGGTTATTTACTTATCTGTTTTACAGCACTAAAAGACTGCCTTGTACGGGTTTACCACATACACAAAAAAAACATCAGTGAAGGCACTGATCAGGAATTTATTCAGTTCTTCACCTTTCATCCAACGAACTAAAATGTTGAGATGCTGCGACCTTGTGGCTTTCGAATTATAAATTTGGGGCAAGTATTATGCAAGAAGGTATTTTCTTTGCCAGAAATTGGCAGAATATATATCGCCAGCGCACGCACACAAAGCACCAATGGTAAACCACATCAGAAGCAGATATTCCAATTGGGGACATAAAAGGATTCCATGTAGTCACAGTCCTCAACCCAGGTTTTACTCACCTCAGGAAAAATGTTGATAACCAAATTGTTTGCTTAATTTTAACATGCTGTAATGATCTCACACCAAAAAATTTCCAACATCCATGCATTATCATTCTAATTTCAGTAGCCAACACAGAAAACCAACTTCCAGCCAAAAAAAGGAAGACAGTGGTGGTAAGTTATGTTCCAATTTTTTTTTTTTGGTTTTACTGCCCTTTCAAGATTATTTCACTCATATCGAGCCGATCGTTAATCAGAGGTGGGCGAAAACTGGAGTACCCGGAGAAAAACCACCTGACCTTCCGTTGCAGAACTTGGCGTCTCACATGTGACCCGAGCGAGGCTCGAACCACAGCGGTGAGAGACCTAATGAATAACAGACAGCGCTCTTATCCACTAGGCCACTAAGTTATGTTCATATCTTCGAAAATGAAAGATAGATAGCGTCACAACTCTGGCTTGTTAAAATACAGTAAAATTCCTATATTGAGACCACCTTTGGGGCTGTTCAAAAGTGGTCTTAAATTTGAACAGTCCCAAAGGTGGTATCTTATAAGGTGACACTAGGTCTATAAAGCACAAAGAAAGAATATCTGAAACTCCTCTTTAAAGATTTTAAAGGCAGCTCAAATCAAACACACAAAATTTACAATACAGAGCTGACTTCTATGTCTCTGTCTGGGCACCTTGCGGCATTTGAGGGTCAGGTCCTATTGCACACGACTCAGTCGAACATTTGTTTGTTTGATTTGAGGTTTAACGTCCCCATCAACACTGTAAAGGTCAATTTGGAGAAGTTGCTTCCAATTTTGTTGGACTTTTACCCGACATTGAGATGAAATGACATCTCAAGCCCTGTTGCCCAATGAAACCAATAGGGTTTATAAGCATGGACGGTCCGACACACATCGATTTGCCTGGGCAGGCTTAGATCCTCTTAGCAGTTTACCAGTACGTGTGTGTACAATGCCTGGTGGTGACAAGGTAATATTGTGGATAGGTAATCTGACAGGCTCAAAAATGATATAAATAGTGTGGACTGGGCCGTTAAACTTTATTGCAAACATACAAACGAACATAGCAACGGGTGCATTGTTATCTTCTGAAAAAAAAAATTCGGTTAAAATGTGTAGTAAATGACTGAAATATTTTCAGGATCTTGAGTTCTCAGTTGGAGAAGCAGTGCAGGCCATCTGGAGTGGGAATGGTGAATGGTATCAGGCAAAGATTTTGAAGAGACATAGTAATGGTAAGAAATTAAAAATGTTTCACCATGAAATCTACACCGTTACATATAAGACTTCCTTATCGACGTTACGTTTACTAATGGCGGAATATAGACATTTTTGTAAACAATCGTGAATAAAATGCGTTTTAAATGTTCTTGCATTCGTGCTCATGTACTGTTGAATTTATTAAACTTGTTGAGGAAAAGGGATAATATGCTCGGCAAAGCCTCTCATTTTATCCCTTTTCCTCAACACATTTAATAAATTAAATAATACATTAACACTCACGAGTGTAAGTTTCTCTTTTTATTGGGGCATCCAAGTAATAATTGCTAACAGTTGGTTTGTTTGATTTGAGGTCATTTTGGAGACGTTGCTCCAAATTTGGGGAACTTTTACCCGACACTGAGATGAAATGACATCTCAAGCCCTGTCGCCCAATGAAACTAATAGGGCCTGGATGGTCTGACTAGCACCACTTTGCCAGCCTGGGCACGCGTAGACCCTCTAAGCGGTTTACCAGTACTCCTGTGAGGTCAGTTTCAGCTCTGCGTGGAAGCATAAAGCAGCCAATCTATTTCTTCACGGCCCATCCGGGGGCTGCTTTAAAGATTAATCTGAAAGTCTGATGAGCCTGGAATCGAACCTACGACCCCTGGTTTACAAGGCAAGTAGCTTGACCACTACACCACAGAGGCTTTTGTGTAATGATAATACTTGGTACAGTTGTATAGCAATTTTGGGCAAATAGTCTTAAGACTCTGGCTGCCTTAGTATTTTAGATGTCACTTGAAAGTATAACATTTTGCCCCATACCCGAAACACCCTTTCGAGATAAGCTTTGAACAGAAGAACCAAAAGTTGAAATAGCTCTGAAAACAAAAGCAGGTAATTAATGTAAGGAGTGGCCACATTGTCACCATTGTACCAAGCATATGTATTAATTCTAGACCTTCAAAATGCTAGTATTTTGTTCATTGATGTTCTAGGATCGAAAATCTCAGTCTTGTTGACAGGAGAACCTTAACCCATTGTATACTGGTGGTCTCATCCATAGCTGAATAATGGACAAGTCCATTTGGACATGAATAGGTTTCAGGCCTATTTTAATTATCTTATTCTATTTTTGACTGAAAATTCAGCTAGCATATAGTGCAGACCCTGATCTGGGCCTGCACTATTTGCCTGGGTACCAATTTAGTCGTGCATGAAATGGTTTAATATCATTTAGGCATGAAAAACTTATATATACATTGTTCTGCAGCCATCGCTTTAATTGCACCGCAACTTGCATAGTGAGCACTATAATCACCCTGTGAGTCCTTCCCTCCATCTATCTGTATTGGCTAATCAATTAATAGATTGATAAATTCCACAAAATGATAATCATTACTGATTTGTTTGTAACCAATTATTTTATAAATACAATTTACTACCTAAAGTTGTCTAAAATAGCTGGGTGAGTGGCAAACAGTGCAGACCCTGATGAGGCGCCGCATTCTGCTGTGTCTCATCTGGGTCTACACAGTTTCTCAGGTCTGTCTAGTCAAATGCATATTGTAAAGTTCAACATATGCTAAGACATAAAGCCAGACAGGCAAAATTATGACCGAATCTTCAGTGATTACTAATCAATTATTGATCACATTGGCAGGACTGATAATCGGTTCAGCTCCGATTAGCCAGCCCTACAAAATATCTATTTTTGTTATCTGTTTTGCAAATTTATTATGTCTTTTCCTCCAAAAGTAACCATGACATAGTTTTACCATGTCTGTGGTTTTTGTTTTGCAGATGAATATACCGTGAAATTTTATGATGGCATTAAAGAAAAGAGAAACCGGCAACAAATTAGGGGACTATGATGAGACCAAGGTCACAGGCTTCACCCAGACTGGATATCACATTTATATGTTGCAAGGTTCATTATGTGGAGTTTCACAATTACAACTGATCAAATTTATTGTACTGTGTACTTAATTGCTTAAGGCACATTAGATCAATTCCACTTATTTTCAAGGAGGGCTGCTCACATGATGAGGGCATACAAGACCAGTCTTGCTTAACACCTTACCATGCAGCAACATTTTGCTACCAATTATTTGACCTGGTATCAAACTCCATTTTTAAATCGCAGGTTTGCTACTGACAACTCTAAATTTGTTAAAAAAAATTGATCATGGCCCCCGCCCATTGGGGCTTGAAGAAATACATGGGCTGCATGATGCTTCCCTGCAGAGCTGAAACTGACCTGCACACGAGGATAGGTAAACCGCTTACAGGATCTAAGCCTGCCCAGCCAAAGCGGTGAGAGTCACTTCGTCCATGCTTATAAACCCTATTGGTTTCATTGGGCGACAGGGCTTGAGATGTTATTTCATCTGGATGTCGGGTAAAAGTCCCACAAAATTGGGAGCGACGTCTCCAAAATGACCTTTACAGTGTTGACGGGGACGTTAAACCTCAAATCAAACAAACAAAAAATTAATGCAATGTCATCTGCTACGATATGTGTTCTAAGAAATAAATGGTTTTTTGCTATAATTTTAATCAGCCCAATCGACCCTAGGTCATATTGTAATTATCAATTAACCTTACTTGGCTTTTCCTGGCGGGCATATGCCATGCCAGACACTTACGACTGCCCTTCTTGAATAAGTAGAATATCTCTGATCAAACTTCACGAAAGACTGTCAGCTCGTTTTTAGCTCACCTGAGCCAAAGGCTCATAGGTGACGGTAAAGTATGGCAAGGGTCTGTTGTCTGTCAATGACAATTTTCAAACATCACCTGAAACATTCTTTGATTTGTCAACCACTTCTGCTTTCTAGTTCTGCAGTTTTTGTGTATTGCTAGGAGTGACCTGATTGGACGGTGTATCTTGTGTCATTTTCCTATGTAGTAAGTGTCAGACATTTGCAGTCCAATCACATTGCTCTTATAGCTAAACGGTAGAAGTTGCTAACGAATGGAAGAATGTTTCTTTGTTTGAAAAGTAAATTTTCTCCTGTAAGTTGTGACCTATATCCATAGTTGCAGTAAGCACATCGCTATCGAATGAGTCAGATGGAAGGACGAGGGAATCAGCAGAAAATGAAAACTGTAATTCTGGTTTGCTAACTTGTTAGTTTGTATAGTTTTCGTATTTTCCCTGTGTTTGTGTGTGTGTCTGTTAACATTTTTGTGTCCGCTCCATAACTTTTAAACCGCTTGACATATTTTCACGAAACTTCACATAAATGTTAAACACCTTTTGTGTCCGTGCAGACGACATAAACCGTAACTCTTGCTTTTCTTGTCCTTTGAATGTTATAACTTGCGTCCGCTCTGTAACTTTCAAACCGATGGGCGAGTTGGTCTTTCAAGATCATGACCTCAAGGTCACTGGCTATTTTTAGAAAAGCTTTGTCATTGGTCTAGTGCCTACATTTCTTCACCAATTTCAATATTACTTCCTTATGACAATATTTCGAGTGAGTTCGACTTTGACGGTGGTGACCTCAAGGTCAAGGTCACTGTTGCTAATTTTAGAAAAAATAACTTCACACAACGGTTCCTTATGACACTATCTCGAGTGAGTGTGACGTTCATGCTCAGGACCTCAAGGTCAAGGTCACTGTGGCTATTTTTAGAAAAAACATTGTCATCGCTCTAGTGCCTTTATTTCTCCACCAATTTCAATATAACTTCACACAAATGTTACTTATGACAATATCTTTAGCTAGTTCGACTTTCAAGGTCGTGACCTCACTGTCAAGGTCACTGTGGTTATTTTTAGAAAAAACTTTGTCATTGCTCTAGGGCCTACATTTCTTCACCAATTTCAATATAACTTCACACAATTGTTCCTTATGACACTATCTCGAGCGAGTTCCACTTTCAAGGTCAAGGGCACTGTGGCTATTTTTAGAAAAACTCATCACTCTAGCGCTTACATTTCTTCACCAATTTCAATATAACTTCACACAAATGTTCCTTATGACAATATCTCGAGCGATTTTGACTTTCAAGGTCAAGGTGAATGTGGCTATTTTTAGAAAAACATTGTCATTACTCTAGCGACATTTCTTCACTGATTTCATAACTTCACAAAAATGTTCCTTATGACAATACCTCGTGAGTTTGACTTTCAAGGTCAAGGCCACTGTGGCTATTTTTAGAAAAACTTTGTCATCACTCTAGCGCTTACATTTCTTCGCTGATTTCAATATAACTTCACACAAATGTTCCTTATGACAATATCTCCAGCAATTTCGACTTTCAACATCAAGGTCACTGTGGCTATTTTTAGAAAAACTTTTTCATCCCTCTAGCGCCGACATTTATTGATGGATTTTAATAGAACTTCACACAAATGTTTCTTTAGATTATATCTCGAGTTGCTTTGACTTTCCAGGTGCCTCGAGGTCAAGGTCACTGTGACTATTTTTAGAAAAAACATTGTCATCGCTCTATCGCCTACATTTATTAACAGATTTTAATATAACCTCACACAAAAGATGCTTATGATACTATCTCGAGCAAAATCTACTTTCAAGGTCATGGCCTCAAGTCAAGGACACTATGGCTATTTTTAGAGAAACATGGTCATGACTTTTGACATTGCTATTTTCAGTTGGGGCGATGGCACTGGCCTGGGTTATACATGCCCCACTGGGCACTTTGTCTAGTTTTTGTTTGAATTGAGGTTTAATGTCCCCAACAACACTATTTAGGTCATTTTAGAGATGTTACTTCTAATTTTTTTAGGACATCTACCCGTCATTGAGATGAAACCAAAATGTTTAAATGCACTAGATGGTTTGCTGGGGCAGGCTTAGTCCTTGTACTCATGTGTGGGCAGTTTCAGCTCTGCGGGGAAGCATCATGCAGCCCAGTCTATTTCTCTGAGCCCCAGTGGGCGGGAGGTTCTTGGAAATTATGGCCCTTTGAACATTGAAAACAGTCAATTTATTCATAACTTTGGGGAAGTCACCTAACTATTGAATTCATATTTGAAAGAGTTAGGGCAGTTGCTTTTTGAAAGTGCAGTATGGGGCATAATGCAGTGCTTGGGGCACTTTTCAATGGTAATAAAGCCAATCTCTGCTTAAGGAACAGCATAAAGTTGAAGGCCTAGAGTTTTTCACACCATTATTTTCTACCTTCCAGATTCTTATATTTCGTTTCGATAAGATTTGGTGGTACCGCAAGACTTACATTGTCAGAAACAAATAAAATTGTCTTCATTCTTATATTTCGTTTCGATAAGATTTGTTGGGACAGGAAGACTCAAATCAGTGTTAAACGCAAGTTATCTTCAGTGTGCTGTTAGGCAAAAGTTACAATGGAAATATGACACATCCTTGTGGTGTATTTGTTTTCTTGCTTGAAGAGGCATATGCAAAAATTATTTTCCTATACCGTTTTTCCCTACCTCCCCCAGTTGATAAGGGTGAATGGGAATGGAAGATGTGGTTATTATTAGTTTGCTGTTGAAATTATATGATATCCATTTCACAGATCCAATTAAATATCTTTATTAGCATGCCCCACTCTCCCTCCCCAACAAATAAAATTTTTAACTGTACCAAGGTGATGCTTATGTTGTGGCTTATGTTGTCACTGCATGTTTGGCCAGTTCATACATTTTATTCTGGATAGCCACTGAGCCATATTTTTGGATAAAAATTGTCTTGCTGGCTATCTGTAATGATGTTGTTTTAAGTGTGTGCTTCCTTCCTTTTGATTGGTAAGGTAATCAAAATTCATGAGTTATTTCTTCATTTAATTACACCTGCTTTGAGAAAATGGTTGTAATATGCTATAGGCCAGCATCTGTCCGTCCCTAACCATTTTGCTTCCGTGTAACTCATACAGTTCTCTTTAGAATAAGCTGAAATTTGATAGACAGTAATCCTATCAGGTGGTGTAGCATATCGTTTTGAGGTTACGGTCCACAAAATATTACTGAGTTATGCCCCTTAGAAATTTATATATTCGTTTCAGGGTAATTCGTAATTCAGTTTTCATCGGGTCAAGACTTAGGTGGTGTATGTGAACATGTTTCCAGCTCACTCCTCCTATTCTTGATATTCAATCAAGCTTAAACTTGATATTAGTTGGACCCTGATGTGGAGCAGCGTGCATGGTTAAGACCCCACACTGCTCATAATGATATTGCTTTGGTGTGTGTGATTTTCACTTTCATGCCTTATCAATAAAACTTAACCTTGGTCACAACCTCAGATGTTTGCCCTACTCATGAACACACATAAACTCATCACCACAAGACCTACATTCTGAAAAAGGCAATAGCTATATTGCTTATATCTATGTGTTTGTCACGCTTTCAAAAAAATCTTAACATTGATTATAACTTTAAAAGTATTTTGCCCTATTTATGACATTTTACACACATACAAGACATACATTCTGTCTCAACCAAAACATGTCGTTGTGTGAGTGTTTGAATTCGGGTTTACCGTCGCTTTCAACAATTTTTCAGTCATATCACGACGGTGTCTGGTTGCGACAGGGAGCTCATTGCTCACTGTTATAGTGTTGCCTCACTGAAGTATCATGTCCCAGACACATTACATGATACCACACCCAGTCACATTATCCTGACACTGGACCGACCAGTCCTAGCTCTACCCCGAAAATCTGAGTGCCAAGCAAGGAGCAGTTAGTACCATTTTTAACGACTTTGGTATGTCGCGGCCCGGGTTGAACCCGTGACCTCCCGTTCCCTGGAGCGGACACTCTAACAACTGAGCTATTGGGGCCGGTAACATTTCGTTGTATTTGGATGTTTGAGTTTTGTTTGTTTGTTTGATTTGAGGTTTAACGTCCCCGTCAACACTATAAAGGTCATTTTGGAGACGTTGCTTCTAATTTTGTGGGACTTTTACGACATTGAGATGAAATGACATCTCAAGCGCTGTCTCTCAAAGAAACCAATAGGGTTTATTAGCATAGGCGGTCCGACACGAACCGCGGTTCCTGGACAGGCTTAGATCCTATAAGCGATTTATCAGGACTAGTGTGCGGGCCAGATTCAGCTCTTAAGGGAAGCATCATGCAGCCCATATATTTCTTGTTGATTGAGTAGATATGTTTTTGTATCTTGTATTTTGCATTCACAATCGAAAATAAAAATCTGAAATCACACTGTTTTCAATAAAATTGATGGGGTATTCCTGTAGTTTCTAACATGGGAGCATTGTTGTTGAAAATAGTGAGAAAAAATGTTAGTTTGATTGCTGGAATATTCCAAGATTTTGAAAAACCCTTTACCACTCAGATACGTGTTTTTACGTGTCTGCACCCCCCACCCCCATTTGAAGCCCCAGAAGCACCTAAAAGCTGCATTTCTACCCCTGGACAGTTATGTTTGCTTTATGATTTGTTGGGCAAAAAAGTGACCTGTTTTTTCACGCGCCTCCCCACTAAAAATATTCTTGGGGGATTTGAAGGGGGGCAGCGCCCCCCTCACATCCCAAAAATCTTTGGGTGTATGGCCCAACAGGCCGCTAAAATTTATATCTGAGGGTGTCTGGGGTCAAATATGCCTGAAAATTGATGCTGATCAAACATGCTGCAAACAGTGAAACTGGCCAGTGCCAAACATCTTAATTGTTGCCTTGACAGCTGTGTGAAGATTAAAATGTGGTCAAAAATTCATGTGAAAACACACTTTTTGCCAAGTTTGAGATGCCCCCTCTTTACCATGACAACAATGATCAAGTCATGAAAGGTTGCATTTGAAAGGCTAGTGCCCAATGAACATTCATACCGAGTTTGGTGTAAAACAAACCATCCATTATGAAACAATGGCTAGTTGAAGTTGCTGTCAGGTGCAACACTGTGAAAATCAGCGAAATTCACAAAATCCCTGAGTGGTAAAGGGTTAAGTTCAACTGAAATCACAGGAATATTAACGCTTGTCCTGCTGAATATTTAAATATGCCATACCCACAACTGATTATCAACCAGTCAGATAACCTAATGCAAATTATTCATAAACTGAATGACAAACAATGAAGATCCTCAGAAGCCATCTGATCTGGGCTTAAATTGTTTGAAAGGTAAGGCATGTCTGGGCAGGACAAGGGTTTTTTTGCTGGAATATTCCAAAGTTTTTCATAAAATTAAAATTTTGTGTTTGAAATTGGAGGAATTTTCCAGAGATGCATTCAGATGCATTTTAGGTCAAATTTCAACAACATTTGTACTGTTGTTGCTGCTGCAATAAAATTGATGGAATATTCCTATGATTTCAAACATGGGAGCTATGAAACAGATAGTGAGGGCAAACTTGAATTCACCCTGATAGGCCAGCTATCATAAGTCAGATTGCTGGAATATTCCAAGGTTTTGAAATTCTTATATTTCAAATTAAAAATAAAAAATAGTTTATTCAAATTCCTAGAATATTTAATTCTAGGAATTTGAATAAAAAAAAAAAAAAAGCTCTAAAGACTATCTTGAGAACTATTTAATAAGATGCTTGGATTATTCTAACGATTTTCATTTTCTTTCAACTTTGTGTGGGATGTTGTCATAGGCCCATGTGAGCTGAATTTTAAATTTTATAATTACTGCAATAAAATTGATGGAATAGTCTTATGATTTCATACATAGGAGCATTGTTGACTCCAGCCCATCGGGGCTTGAAGAAATAGATGGACTGCATGTTGCTCCCAGGGAGAACTGAAACCTACTCTACATGAGGACTGGTGAACGGCTTAGAGGATCTCAGTTTGCCCAGGCAAGTGGTGCGTGTCTGACCGTCCATGCTTATAAACCCCATTGGTTTCATTTAGATGTCAAAACCATGGAATATTTCATCAATTTTATTGCAAAATTTTAAGGCTTGAGAATGTCATTTCATCTGTGTCTGGTAAAAGTCCCACAAAAGCAGCATCTCCAAAATGACCTATATAGTTTAGCAGTGACAATAAACCTCAATTCAGACAAACCATGTTCACCTCAGTTTTGTCAAAATGGAAAATAAAATGTTTTTGATGAGGCATGAATGAACATTTAGACATAACTTACAACTCTGAAATATACACACAAAATTTAATTTATGAAAATCCTTGGAATATTCCAACAATCGGCCTCACAATACAAACTGCAGTCATCATGTTGGTGTCTTTTAAAAATATGAAACAATTGCTGAAATATCTCAATGACTTAAAATGCTGGAATATTCCTGTGAATTTCAAACATAAGTAGTTAAAAATAAATGAAAATAACTTGGAATATCCCAGTAATCTTCTGAACTACGGTAAAAATTTGGACACCTTGAGGACCGGCTCTAATTCTTCTAATTTTAAGCAAGAAGTCCAAAAGGTGCAAATGGAATGGAAAACAGTGAGACCCTGATCAGAGTGCTCAGTCTTATCTGGGTCTGCACTGTTTGCTTAGGATTATCTGTCCCCATACTGAGGCTCATTATGGTAGTCCTTCAGTTTTGAGCATTGTTTTTTATTTTCTAGAATACTTCATTGCTTTCAATAATCTGTGGAATATTCCTCCAATTTTAGGGTTTGTCTTTCAAGCATTTTGTTCAAATCAGTAGAATATTTCATCTTCTATTAGCTCTGACATAATCTTGTGATTTCAAACTTGAAATAAAATAATTGCAAATTGAGTGTATTTGCGTTTGAAGGCCCAGAAAACACTATTTTGGACATTTTTATACCCCCGGCATACGAAGTATGCAATGGGGGTATATAGTTTTTGTCTTTTCCGTCTGTCTGTCTGTCTGTCCGTAAACAATTATTTTGTGTCAAAGATATCTCAGGAACTGCTTCACATAGAAACTTGAAATTTTGCACACATGATCAGTATGACTACTTGTATTGTGGGAAAGAAAATAAGGGCCAAGGGGTCAGGCCTTTTAGAGTTATTTCCCTTTGTAGTTATTGCTGTTTAATAGTGTATATTTTTATTTTGAAAGATTTTTTGTGTCAAAGATATCTCAGGAACTGCTTCACATAGAAACTTGAACTTTTGCACACATGATCAGTATGACTACTTGTATTGTGGGAAAGAAAATAAGGGCCAAGGGGTCAGGCCTTTTAGAGATATTTTCCTTTGTAGTTCTTGCTGTTTAATAGTGTATATTTTTATTTTGTGTCAAAAGATTTCTCAATAACTACTGTACATAGAAACTTGAAATTTTGCAAACCTGATCAGTATGACTAGTTTTATTGTTGGAAAGAAAATAAGGGCCAAGGGGTCAGGCCTTTTAGAGTTATTTCCCTTTGTAGTTCTTGTGTATATTTTTATTTTGTGTCAAAGATTTCTCAATAACTACTGTACATAGAAACTTGAAATTTTGCAAACATGATCAGTATGACTAGTTGTATTGTGGGAAAGAAAATAAGGGCCAAGGGGTCGGGCCTTTTAGAGTTATTTCCCTTTGTAGTTCTTGTGTATATTTTTATTTTGTGTCAAAGATTTCTCTATATATACTGTACATAGAAACTTGAAATTTTGCAAACATGATCAGTATGACTAGTTGTATTGTGGGAAAGAAAATAAGGGCCAAGGGGTCAGGCCTTTTAGAGTTATTTCCCTTTGTAGTTCTTGTTTCAGCTGAGGTGATGGCACTGGCCGGGGGTATACTAAGACCGGCAAAAGAGTTTTAAAACCTTGGAATATTCCAGCAATCTGACTTGATGGTGCTGGTGTTCAAGGATTTTTGTCACTGTTCAATGCTCCCGTGTTTGTTCATTTGAGGTTTAACATCCCCATCAACACTGTTTAGATCGTATTGGAGACATTGCATCCAATTTTTCGGGACTTTTACCCCTCATTAAGATGAAATGACATTTCAAGCCCTAAAATTTTGCAATATTAAAATTGATGGAATATTCCAGGGTTTTGATTTTTTTTCTTTTAATTTTATCTAAATGGACATGCATGCATGGTTTTTGTTTGGCCCCGCCCATGGGGGCTTGAAGAAATAGATGGGCTGCATGTTGCTTCCCAAAGAGCTGAAACCGACACGCACACGAGTACTGGTAAACCGCTTAGAAGATCGAAGCCTGCCCAAGCAAAGCGGTGCGAGTTGGACCGTCCATGCTTATAAACTCTATTGGTTTCATAAACACTATTGGTTTCATTGGGTGGCAGGGCTTGAGATGTCATTTTCATCTCAATGTCAGGTAAAAGTCCCACAAAATTGGGAGAAACGTGTCCAAAATGACCTTTACAGTGATGATGGGGATGTTAAACCACAAATCAAACAAAACAAAAGCGTGATTTTTGTTATGTTTTTTTTTCTTCAGAGACACTTTACTTTCCATTTTTTTTTTACAAAATTGTGAGATGAATGGTCAAAAAATTTGTAATATTTCTATCCTAGTTCATTGCTGGAATATTCCAAGGTTTTGAAATTATTTTATTAGGGCCCCGCACTGAAAGTGTGGGTGCCCTATAGTAATCACTCTGTCCGTCCGTCTGTCCGTCCACAAATTTCTGATAGCGCTGCCGGGGCCCTAGTCAGTCATTGGTTTAAGTTGCAATGAACGACAGGGATATCTCGGTGAATTCTCATGAACACCAAAAGACATTTTCACCCATGGCTTCGCCACTCATGAAAATACTTCTTTCAGTGTTCATTCTGTGATGTAAAAATGGATCTTACACTTAAAAATCAAATACCCTCTATATCAGTTAACTTTGTGTTTGAAATCACAGGAATATTCCAGCATTTTTATATTTCAATATTCCAGCAATTGTTAATTGTTTTGGCCGTTTTAATATACCAGCCAGCCTGTTAACTGTTATTTTTTATGAGGCTGTTTCTTAGCCTATGCCAAAGATTTTTATATTTTTTTAATTCATTTTGATATTACAGGAATATTCCAGCATTTTGGATTCATGGAAATAATTCACCAACGATCAAAGGGATGACTGTAGTTGTGGATTAAGAGGCAAATTGCTGGAATATTCCGAGGTTTATAGCTTCATAGGAATGATGCCTAGGTGACTCTCTACCAAAATAACTAAATTGTTTCTGCTTCCATGAACAAGTTGCCATGAACGTGGTGACCACCTTAGCTAAATTAGTGAATCACGGTGCTTGTAGAGACCATTGTTTATACTAGATTTTTATAGATTTTGTATATATTCTTTTACATAGTACATACTTTCTCATAATTCACTGAGAATTGTAGAAATCATTGGAATATTCCAGCAGTTTGAGAATTATAAGTGCCAAAATGTCCTCCCACCAACATTTGAAAGTATTAAAGAATTTGGGAGGCAGATTGCTGGAATATTCCAATGATTTTAGTTGTGGATACTGCATTGATCTTGTTCCTGTTATATGTGCATGTAAAAATTTAAAATAAAAACACGAAATCATACCATGTTTTAAGAGCTGTTTTTCCCTCCTTTTTTCAAGTTTCACATTACCTGTCTGATAGCTGATTGTAGTAAGATCATGAAAAGGCTGCAAGGTTTGCAATCATTGGAATATTCCAACAATTTCATTGACTGAAGAACAAAAATAACTGCAGTCATAGATAAGGTCTGAAGAAGAAGATAGATATAGATTGCATAAACCATTGGAATATTCCTGCAATTTCAAGCTTTCACCAGTCTTAAAAATGGTGTAAGATCATGAAAAGGCTGCCAGGTTTGCAATCATTGGAATATTCCAACAATTTCAATAACTTAAGAACAAAAAAAAAACTGCAATCATAGATAAGGTCTGAAAATGAAAATAGATATAGATTGCATAAACCATTGGAATATTCCTGCAATTTCAAGCTTTCACCAGACTTAAAATTGTAAGATCATGAAAAGGCTGCCAGGTTTGCAATCATTGGAATATTCCAACAATTTCAATGACTTAAGAACAAAATAACGGCAATCATAGATAATGTCTGAAAATGAAAATAGATATAGATTCCATAAACCATTGGAATATTCCTGCAATTTCAAGCTTTCACAAGACTTAAAATGGTGTAAGATCATGAAAAGGCTGGCAGGTTTGCAATCATTGGAATATTCCAACATTTTCAAGGACTTAAGAACAAAAGTAACTGCAGTCAAGATAAGGTCTGAAGAAGAAGATAGATATAGATTGCATAAACCATTGGAATATTCCTGCAATTTCAAGCTTTCACCAGTCTTAAAAATGGTGTAAGATCATGAAAAGCCTGGAAGGTTTGCAATCAATGGAATATTCCAACAATTTCGATGGACTTAAGAACAAAAATAATTAAGATAATAGTTAATAGACAAGGTCTGAAGAAGATATAGATTGCATAAACCATTGGAATATTCCTGCAATTTCAAGCTTTCACCAGACTTAAAATTGTAAGATCATGAAAAGGCTGCCAGGTTTGCAATCATTGGAATATTCCAACAATTTCAATGACTTAAGAACAAAATAACTGCAATCATAGATAATGTCTGAAAATGAAAATAGATATAAATTGCATAAACCATTGGAATATTCCTGCAATTTCAAGCTTTCACCAGACTTAAAATGGTGTAAGATCATTAAAAGGCTGGCAGGTTTGCAATCATTGGAATATTCCAACATTTTCAAGGACTTAAGAACAAAAATAACTGCAGTCATAAATAAGGTCTGAAGAAGAAGATAGATATAGATTGCATAAACCATTGGAATATTCCTGCAATTTCAAGCTTTCACCAGTCTTAAAAATGGTGTAAGATCATGAAAAGGCTGGAAGGTTTGCAATCAATGGAATATTCCAACAATTCAATGGACTTAAGAACAAAAATAATTAAGATAATAGTTAATAGATAAGGTCTGAAGAAGATATAGATTGCATAAACCATTGGAATATTCCAGCAATTTCAAGCTTTCACCAGTCTTAAAATTGGTCTTTTGACAGGTTATACTCTGCCTGTACATATAAATCATTGGAATATTCCAGCAATTTTAGTGTCACCATTTTGTTAAAAAGATCAATGTTTTTTCTGGTAACTAAATAATACGGTGAAAATTGCTGGAATATTCCAAGGATTTTATTGTATATTTCGAAGGGTGGATTAGAAAACAAAATGTTATACCCTTGAATGTTTTTACTTTTTTGAAGGTATAAATCATATTATAAAAACTCTACCCTTGTTTTGACCTGATATTTTGACATCCGAAACCTGGAATTTCCTTACGAAAAAGGGAACTTCGTGCAAATTCCCTTTTTATTTTGTATTCGCTTAGATTACCCAATAGCAAAGACCTGAGCCTTGCGGATTCAGAGAAGAAGATTTTTAAAGATTTTCCCTATATAATGCCCATGTAAAACCAAAGGACCCTCGGGCGGGGGCATTTTTGGCCCCAGCAATATAATTATACCCCCGGCATACGAAGTATGCAATGAGGGTATATAGTTTTTGTCTTTTCCGTCTGTCTGTCTGTCTGTCCGTAAACAATTATTTTGTGTCAAAGATATCTCAGGAACTGCTTCACATAGAAACTTGAAATTTTGCACACATGATCAGTATGACTACTTGTATTGTGGGAAAGAAAATAAGGGCCAAGGGGTCAGGCCTTTTAGAGTTATTTACCTTTGTAGTTCTTGCTGTTTAATAGTGTATATTTTTATTTTGTGTCAAAGATTTCTCAATAACTACTGTACATAGAAACTTGAAATTTTGCAAACATGATCAGTATGACTAGTTGTATTGTGGGAAAGAAAATAAGGGCCAAGGGGTCAGGCCTTTTAGAGTTATTTCCCTTTGTAGTTCTTGTTTCAGCTGAGGTGATGGCACTGGCCAATTATTTTGTGTCAAAGATATCTCAGGAACTGCTTCAAATAGAAACTTGAAATTTTGCACACATGATCAGTATGACTACTTGTATTGTGGGAAAGAAAATAAGGGCCAAGGGATCAGGCCTTTTAGAGTTATTTCCCTTTGTAGTTCTTGCTGTTTAATAGTGTATATTTTTATTTTGTGTCAAATATTTCTCAATAACTACTGTACATAGAAACTTGAAATTTTGCAAACATGATCAGTATGACTAGTTGTATTGTGGGAAAGAAAATAAGGGCCAAGGGGTCAGGCCTTTTAGAGTTATTTCCCTTTGTAGTTCTTGTTTCAGCTGAGGTGATGGCACTGGCCGGGGGTATACGTGCCCCACTGGGCACTTTTGTCTAGTTTGAATGATCTTGGTAGGGGTCCACTAGATGAAGCTTCATACCAAATATCAAAGACCTGGGCCTTGCGGTTTCAGAGAATAAGATTTTTAAAGATTTTTCATTTATAAGCCCATGTAAAACCAAAGGGCCCCGGTGTGGTGGTATTCTTGGCCCCAGCATTACAATTTTAACAACCTTGGTAGGGGTCCACTAGATGAAGCTTCAAACCAAATATCAAAAACCTGGGCCTTGTGGTTTGAGAGAAGAAGATTTTTAAAGATTTTCCCTATATAAGCCAATGTAAAACCAAAGGGCCCCCGATGCGGGGCATTTTTGGCCCCAGCACTATAATTTCAACAATCTTGGTAGGGGTCAACTAGATGAAGCATCATACCAAATATCAAAGACCTGGGCCTTGGGGTTTCAGAGAAGAAGATTTTTAAAGATTTTCCCTATATAAGCCCATGTAAAACCAAAAGGGCCCCGGAGCGGGGGCATTTTTGGCCACAGCACTATAATTTGAACAATCTTGGTAGGGGTCCACTAGATGAAGCTTCATACTAAATATGAAAGGCCTGGGCCTTGCGGTTTCAGAGAAGAAGATTTTTAAAGATTTTCCCTATATAAGCCCATGTAAAACCAAAGGGCCCCTGGGCGGGGGCTTTTTTGGCCCCAGCACTATAATTTGAACAATCTTGGTAGGGGTCCACTAGATGAAGCTTCATACCAAATATGAAAGACCTGGGCCTTGTGGTTTCAGAGAAGAAGATTTTTTAAGTTTTCGGTGAAAAAATCTATTTTTGGCTCCTGTGACCTACATGTGCAACTGACCGGAACCATTTGAACAACTTTGAAAGGGGACCACCTAAGGAACATTCCTGTGAAATTTGGTCAAAATCCGATCAGTGGTTCAGGAGGAGATGTCGTTTGAAGAAATTGTTTATGCACGGACGCACGCATACACGGACGCACGCACGATGGACGACGGACAAAAAGTGATCCCAAAAGCTCACCTCGTCACTACGTGACGGTGAGCTAAAAAAACACCCTGACAGCTCTGAATTTTGAAAAGGACTTGCGCTAAGGTGATATATGCCACGCAGTACAAAATGGGTTAACATAAATCAACTTCTAGACCTGGAAAATTTCCTTAAATGTTAGCAATGAGACAAAATAGTTACTGTAACAAATGGACCAGAACCAAATGTCCTATTAGTTGTCTAAAAAGCAAACAAAATATACTGCAAGAAACGATTTAAAAAATATATCACAACCTCAATCCTGCTGAACATGACAACCCCAGCATACAATGCAGATTCAGATCAGAAGCCATCTGATCAGGATCCACAACTGTTTATCATGCAACCTACTAACTGACAGGGCACACCACACCAATCAACCCAATTGGCTGGTACTGTGACTATACAGTAGAACCTCGATGGCCCGAACACCGATGGCTCGTTTACCATGGCTGAGTCGAACACATTCTTGAGCCCCTAGGGAAGTCCTCTACAAAAGAAATAGTGGGGGATAATTAAGGAGATTTTAGTATTTTGTCTTGCAAATGTATGCTGTGTGTACTCATTAGAATCGCCTCGACGAGGCGATTCTAATGAGTACACTCAGCATACTTATTCATTACAGGACACCGTAAATATGTCAAAAAGTACCTCGTTAAGCCTCCATACAGTAAGCCTCTGTGGCTCGAACTACCCCTGTCTCGAACAGATTTTCGAGGTCCCAGAGTTGCTCGAGCCATCGAAGTTCGACAGTAGTTTATTCATCAGGATAAGGGTTAAGCGTCTGAAGAAAAACAAACACACAAAACCAAAAACAACAACAAAAAAAAAAAAAAAAACAGCAGTCTGCCCAATCTCAGTTGGGGTCTGTTTATAGTTTCACTAATCATGTTAGTTTCACTAATCATGTTAATACAAACAAATGCATCAATTCGACTGCACAGTCTAATTGATGTTCCTGTTCACATCTCTTAAAGCGACATGAAACAGTCATATATTCACCATAGCGATCACATGCCCTCAGACAAACCGGTGAATGCAAAAACGTGCAGACCCAGATCAGACTGCTCCCGGTGCAACAGTCCAATTCTGGTTCCAACTATTTGCCATTCCAACTGCTTTCCCCAACACACTCCTGTATTGCTTTTCGTCTTAACTTTTGTTTCCCTGTCGATGTGTATCTTACTGAACTTATTTTAATGGCTTCTTTTCTGTGTCAATGGTTATCTTACTGTGTGTTTCTTACTGCGCTGAACCATCTCTATTCCTGTGTCTCTGTTACTATGATTTTGTGTCTCAATGCACTGTCTCTTTATCTGTGCGTTCGTTTCCGGGTCTATCTCCCTGCACTAACTCTCTTCCAATGTCTTTGTTTTTATGTCTGTCTCACTGCACTATGTCTTCCAATGCCCATGGTCCTGTGTCTGTGTGTCGTACGGCACTGTCTCTTTTTCTGTGCCTTCGTTTCCGGGTCTATCTCCCTGCACTAACTCTCTTCCAATGTTTTTGTTTCTATGTCTGTCTCACTGCACTATGTCTTCCAATGCCCATGGTCCTGTGTCTGTGTGCCATACTGCACTGTCTGCCTATGTCTATGGGTTTGTCTGATAGTTATAGTGCAAATAAGTTGTTTTTATCTCTCAGCAACATAACTTCACGACGATAAAGAATGTTATAAAAGTTATAACATTTTGCATCGTGCTTAATTTTTCTCCCAACGCAAAATGTTATAAAATTTGGATGACTGTTTTTCTAGCATATTTTCGCTTCAGGGAGGCAGATGAAGTGAAGAAAGATGTATTCAGTGCCTACACGTCCTTTTTAATTCCAAACATCATAACATTTTCATGATTTAGGTTTCCATAAGTGACAACATTTTCCGTCGAGCTTTATTTTTCACCCGACGCAAAATGTTGTAAAAATTTGAAAAAAGATGTTTAGCATAATACATACTCGGCGTGGCGTAGGCTGTATGGACATATAGTTTTAGTGAAAATAAGTTGTTTTATCTCTCAGCAACCGAAGTTTACGACGATAAAGAATGTTATAAAAGTTATTACATTTTGCGTCGTGCTTAATTTTTCTCCAAACGTAAAATGTTATAAAATTATAACATTTTGCATCGAGGTGAATTTTTTTCCCCGATGCAAAATGTTATAAAATTTGGATGACTGTTTTTCTAGCATATTTTCGCTTCGGGGAGGCAGACGTAGTGAAGAAAGATGTATTCAGTGCCTACACGTCCATTTTAACTCCAAACATCATAATATTTTCATGAGTTAGGTTTTCATAAGTTACAACATTTTTCGTCGAGCTTTGTTTTTCACCCGATGCAAAATGTTATATAAATTTGAAAATAGATGTCTCGCCTATTACAGACTAGGCGAGGCGTAGGTTGTATGGACATAAAGTTATAGTGCAAATAAGTTGTTTTTATCTCTCAGTAACCTAACTTTACGACGATAAAGAATGTTATAAAAGTTATTACATTTTGCGTCGTGCTTAATTTTTCTCCAAACGTAAAATGTTATAAAATTATAACATTTTGCGTCGAGGTGAATTTTTCCCCCGATGCAAAATGTTATAAAATTGGATGACTGTTTTTCTAGCATATTTTCGCTTCGGGGAGGCAGACGAAGTGAAGAAATATGTATTCAGTGCCTACACGTCCATTTTAATTCCAAACATCATAATATTTTCATGATTTAGGTTTTCATAAGTTACAACATTTTGCGTCGAGCTTTAGTTTTCACCCGACGCAAAATGTTGTAAAAAATTGAAAATAGATGCCTTGCCTATTACAGACTCGGCGAAGCATAGGTGATATGGACATATAATAATTGTGTGAATAAATTGTTTTCATCTTTTAGCAACCTAACTTTACGACGATAAAGAACGTTATCAAAGTTATAACATTTTGCGTCGTACTTAATTTTTCTCCAAACGCAAAATGTTATAAAATTATAACATTTTGCGTCGAGGTGAATTTTTTCCCCAGACGCAAAATGCGATAAAATTTGGATGACTGTTTTTCTAGCATATTTTCGCTTCGGGGAGGCAAATGAAGTGAAGAAAGATGTATTCAGTGCCTACACGTCCATTTTAACTCCAAACATCATAATATTTTCATGAGATAGGTTTTCATAAGTTACAACATTTTGCGTCGAGCTTTATTTTTCACCCGACGCAAAATGTTGTAAAAATTTGATAATAGATGCCTTGCCTATTATAGACTCGGCGAGGCATGGGTTGTATGTACATATAGTTATTGTGCAATTAAGTTGATTTTAGCAAAATTACGATAAAGAATGTTCTAAAAGTTATAACATTTAGCGGCGTGCTTAATTTTTCTCCCAACGCAAAATGTTATAAAATAACATTTTGCGTCGAGGTGATTTTTTCCCCCAACACAAAATGTAATAAAATTTGGATGACTGTTTTTCTAGCATATTTTCGCTTCGGGGAGGCAGATGAAGTGAAGAAAGAAGTATGTATTCAGTGCCTACACGTCCATTTCAACTCCAAACATCATAATATTTTCATGAGTTAGGTGCCTGATGCTCTGTCTCTGGTCGGGCCCATCGGAGTCTAACTGTTGGTTTCTTTTGCGCCAGCATTTCAGTGGTTTCTTGCTGTCGAGTCCTCACCGTTGTCTCACCTCTGTGGTTCTTTGATTATTTGTGTTCACGGAGATATCGCACTGATGAGTTAGGAGGCCTTCATGCGGACTGAAAAAATATATGTCTAAATCGCGACGGAAGTAAGGGCGAGGATTGTGGCCACGTATAATCGATTTAAGCCCCCAAGTGGCAATCTTTCCACTGACCGTTCCAAGGCGGTTCTTCTGTGGCGATTTATTTATGTTGTTCTTTGCTACTTACTGTGTGTTTCACTTGTGTCTTTTTATTTTGGTTGGCCATATGGCCATTTTGTGGGAAGGTAACTGTCCTTATGGCCTTCCTTTGTTTAGGTTTCCATAATGGTCTAGTCGCTTAATGTTTGTGTTTCTTTCACTTTGGTGTCTTTGGTGGGTGGAGTAAGTTAATTGTATCGATTCCTGGTCTTTGTTTTACATCTACTTTTCATAAGATACAATATTTTGCGTCGAGCTTTATTTTTCACCCAACGCAAAATGTTGTAAAAAAATTAAAATACATGTCTTGCCTATTACAGACTCGGCGATGCGTAGGTAGTATGGACATATAGTTATAGTGCAAATAAGTTGTTTTTATCTCTCAGCAACCTAACTTCGCGACGATAAAGAATGTTATAAAAGTTATAACATTTTGCGCCGTGCTTAATTTTTCTCCCCACGCAAAATGTTATAAAATTATAAAATTTTGCGTCGAGGTGAATTTTTTTCCCCAACGCAAAATGTTATAAAATTTGGATGACTGTTTTTCTAGCATATTTTCACTTCGGGGAGGCAGACGTAGTGAAGAAAGATGTATTCAGTGCCTACACGTCCATTTTAACTCCAAACATCATAATATTTTCATGAGTTAGGTTTTCATAAGTTACAACATTTTGCGTCGAGCTAATTTATCACCCGATGCAAAATGTTGTAAAAATTTGAAAATAGATGCCTTGCCTATTACAGACTCGGTGAGGCATAAGTTGTATGGACATATAGTTATTGTGCAAATAAGTTGATTTTATCTCTCAGCAACCTAACTTTACGACGATAAAGAATGTTATAAAAGTTATTACATTTTGCGTCGTGCTAAATTTTTCTCCAAACGCAAAATGTTATAAATTATAACATTTTGCGTCGAGGTGAATTTATTCCCCCAACGCAAAATGTTATAAAATTTGGATGACTGTTTTTCTAGCATATTTTCGCTTCGGGGAGGCAGACGTAGTGAAGAAAGATGCATTCAGTGCCTACACGTCCATTTTAACTCCAAACATCATAATATTTTCATGAGTTAGGTTTTCATAAGTTACAACATTTTGCGTCGAGCTTTAATTTTCACCCGATGCAAAATGTTGTAAAAATTTGAAAATAGATTTCTCGCCTATTACAGACTCGGCGAGGCGTAGGTTGTATGGACATATAGTTTTAGTGCAAATAAGTTGTTTTTATCTCTCAGCAACCTTACTTTACGACGATAAAGAATTTAAAACATTTTTCGTCGATGTGACTTTTTCCCCCAATGCAAAATGTTATAAAATTGTGAAGACTATTTTTTCTTGCAAATATATGATTCGGGGAGGCAGACGAAGTGAAGGAAGAGATGTTCAGTATCTACACGACCATTTTAACTCCAAACATCATAATATTTTCATGATTAAGTTCTTCATAAGTCTCAATATTTGAGTACTGCAGCTATCTTGGTTGCACTGGTCGACCTTGAGCATTCAAAGACACTCATATTTTATGTGTTCTCATGTCAAAGCAGAGCTGAATCCGACCCCCACACGAGTACTTGTAAACTGCTTAGAGGATCTAAGTCTGCCCAGGCAATGCGGTGTGAGTCGCCACGTCCATGCTTATAAACCCTATTGGTTTCATTTGGCGTCAGAGCTTGAGATATCATTTCATCTCAACGTCGGGTAAAAATCTCAGAAAATTGGAAGCAACATCTCCAAAATGACCTTTACAGTGCTGATGGGGACGTTAAACCTCAAATCAAACAAACAAATCATGTCAAAGCGCATTTTTGAAGAAAAAAATGCATTGTTTTATCATTTTCCATTGAAAAGGCTAAGGAACCAATTTGACTTTATCGTTAAACAGCAATGGTCAACGAAGGGTCATCATTTTTGCCAATTCTGCAGTAATCAGTCACCCAATGCTTACCTTTAGTTAGTGAAACTACTATGTACGGCCTCCGAAATGCCAATGATTTTACAACTATTCAGTGTAACACACATAACTATTATTTGTCTTTCTTACCCTCTGTTGTCAGGGACTATAATAACTTACCGAATCAGGCTAAAGAAACTACTTCACTGGCGTCTTTTAAAACAGCCCTTACTGGAAGCAGGGTCCAAATACCAAAATTTTATTACCGGGGTAAGAGAAAATGGCAAGTCATGCATGCTCGCTTGAGAACCAATTGTAGTATTTTAAAAAGTGATCTTTTTTCAAAAAACATGACTAACTCACCATCTTGTACTTGCGGGCTCGTTGAAAACGCTTACCATTTTTTCTTTCGATGTGCTAATTACCAAAATCAGCGCAACCAACTACTCCGAGACCTATCATTTGTACCCAACATCAATCTCAAAATACTCTTATATGGTGATGCATCAAGATGTTTTGAAGATAACGAACAAATTTTCCGTCACGTATTGGCATTTATAGAAGCCAGCAAAAGATTTTAACATAAAGACACTTTCATATGATTAAAGGAAGCGTTCTCCCCGCCAATCTGCACATGAATGCAGCAAGGGTCGGTGGTTGAATAATCGCTTCAGATAACCATCTTTGCCTATCTTCATTTTCATATGCTGTATCTGTCTCATCATCTTCTCTCATTACATCATGCTTGTTTGTTTGATCTTTTCTTCATTCATCCATTGCCTTGGTTAGTACAACTATGTATAGTCATCTACGTATAACTGTATTCAAGTGAACCCGCCAATATATGTACAAACGCTCTCATTTTCACTTATCAGGAGATGAACTTCATAAGCTACATTTAGCTTCCGTTCAAATCCTTTAACATATTGTAAACATCATTATTTGTCTTGTCATGTATTGCTTAAACTAATAAATATGTTTAAACCAATGCTTACCTACCAGTTTCAAGACAAATGGCCCTGTGGTTCTGAAGAAGAAGAACTTTTAGTTTTATACCATATTTTGGCATGGCGGCCATCCTGGTCATGTGACCTATAACATTGGTGAAAACTTTTTTTCCTCCTTTGTGAGGATGCCACATATAAAATCTAGTTGGAATTGGCCCAGTGCTTTCAGAGAAGACATTTGAAAATGGTTGACAGTCGGTCTACCATCCTATAAGCTCCCTCAGCGCCTTTGGCTCAGGGGAGCTAAAAATAAAAATCGTTACGGGTGGGAAACCCTAAACACACATATTTTTATCATTCAGCCTAGAATCAATTCTTCAGTATTATTTATGTTGTTCTTTGTTACTTACTGTGTGTATCACTTGTGTCTTTTGGTTTTGGATGGTCATATGGCCATTTTGTGGGAAAGTAACTGTCCTTATGGCCTTCCTTTGTTTAGGTTTCCATTATGGTCTGGTCGCTTAATGTTTGTATTTCTTTCCCTTTGGTGTCTTTTATGGGTGGAGTAAGTTAATTGTATCAATTCCTGATCTTTGTTTTACTTCTACTTTATCAGACATTGGTTGTGTGTGCTCGTCAGAACCGCCTTAAGAAGTTGTTTCTAAAGAGAACCCATAGCCTATGTTTGAGGTGAAAATAATTAATATATAAAAAACTTTTACTCTGAAAGATAAGCGGTTTGGAGATATGATAGAATGCAATATGTCACATGAATGTGTTATCTAATGGGTAGCTATTTGTCTGTCTTAGTTTCAGCCTCTCCGTCTCTTTCCTAACTCATTAGGGTGGAAGTCACGTTATTAGAATCATTTCTTTAATCTGTGTTGGAAAATAAAGTCCCTTGTACATGTAGCTTAGCAGGTCAGCAAACACAACTATGTAGATCTCCTTTATTGTCCAGTTTATTTCAGTTGTTGTCGCATGCATCAACTGGCTTAAAACTTCTAGCACACTCAACCTTCAATATTTTATCAAAGGTGCATTTTCCTTCACTGACTCCTGCACAAATATATAACATTAAGCATGATCATCTGCAGATAGCAGAGCTCCTTAAAACACATCACGTTTACAAGTCTATGTTTTGAATACCTCTCTTAACATCCCCTTTATATAGAAAAAGTTGGGTTTATGTGGGTAATAATTGTTTTCCATGTGTTTGCTCTAACGAGCGCCAACAATCATTATTCAACCTTTAAATAAGGTAAAAAACGTTACTTGTTTTCTGAGAAAACAGTTTTCCCATACTACGCACTCTTTTCAAAACACGCTTAATTTACCAGCAGTGCTGTGTGTGTGTTTGAGGTCATACGGAGACGGGGCCTCGGTTTAAAGACTCATCCGAAAGTATGGGGAAGCCCAAAATCAACCCTAGAACACTTATGAGCTCACCTGGGCCGAAGGCTCCAGGGGAGCTTACAGGATGGTAGTCCCTCCGTCGTCCGTCCACACTTTTGACCAGCTATATCTCTGCAGCCTGCATGCTGATCTCAATCATTTATCTGTATCATGCCTCGTGTGGGTCATTGATGGCGTTAGCTTTTTGACGAAATCGAATGAAAACTTTGGTTGCTATGGCAACCACAGGGTCCCATAGATTTACATTGGGAAAATGCTTGTCACCACCGTAGCAACTTAAGATTTGATCAGATCTTTCTGAAACTTTAATATATAAGTAGACTGGGGATGAAAGCTCGGATGAGTTCTAAAACTGGCAAGGTCGGCCTATTAATTATGGAGTACGATCCCTTTATTGCTAAAAATGCCTTTTTTTACCTTGTCATCACCGTAGCCCCTTCAGTTTTGATCGAATCTTTCTGAAACGAAAACCGCCAAGTCGGCCCATTTATCATAAAGTCACGTCCCTTTGACTGATGAGAATGACTACATTTTACCTTGCCATCACCGTAGCGCCTTAAGTTTTGATCGGATCTTTCTGAAACTTATATTTAAAGTGGCTGGGGATAAATACTCGGATGAGTTCAAAAACCGTCAAGGTCGGCCCATTTACCATAGAGATGCGGCCTTTTGAAAAATGCCTATTTAGACCTGGTCATCACCGAAGCCCCTTCAGTTTTGATCGGATCTTTCTGAAACTTATGTGTAAGGTGGCTTAGGATGAAAACTCGAATGAGTTCGAAAACCTGCCAAATCGGCCCATTAATTGTAGAGTTACGTCCCTTTGATTGCGCAAAATGCCTATTTTTGACCTTGTCATCATAGCCGTAGCGCCTATACTACTACACAGACTTCTATTTTAAAATAGACGACTGTAGTGAATGGCTGATCATGTGATTTTACCGAGCGCTTCTGCATGTCGATAAAAATACGTCACACAATGTAAACATGTCTGATGGAATCTCTTGGTTTATTTATAGAACATTGATTACTCTGAACCTGCATAAATATGTGTAAATCATCGTATTATAAAGGAATTGACATTTCATCGTATCCTTATTTTTCTGATCGGTTGTATTTTGCTTAAAAAAAGTTTATTTTCTACATCTTTTCCTTGTATGTCAAACTGAAAAATGCCTTTATTCCTTAATATTCCCATCACGTTTCCAAGTCAAAGTAATAAACACCCTTGCAAACATTACTTTATTGAGAGAAAATGTGAGGGGCAAGGGGTAAAACACAGTTGTGGAAACGTCTTTTCATTTTTTTGACATAATGCGTATTACATTAACACTCCCTTGCAATGAGCACCCCTTTTAACCCCACTTTATATCATGAATAGTAGGGTTTGCAGAGGTAATGAGTAGTCTTTTAATTCTGTCAAAACAAAGATTAAAATGGCCTCACTGAGGCGGTTATAGGAACCCCCAAGGACACTTTAAGTACATGTACCTAGGTAAACTACAGAATGGCTTGAGCTAGGATCTTTTTTATACATGGCATGAGCATGAAAAATAAGCGGACCCGTATTTTTTTCTTTTCAGTCGGACTTGTCCTTGCGGAGTTATGCCCCTTTTCTACTTATGCATTGTGGTTATAGGGAAACCTTGTGAACAAAATATCTGGAGAACCGCTTGGGCGAGGCTCATGATATTTAACATTAATTTTAGGTCTAATGTGTAGATGACCTGATTAACTTTTGACGAAATTCCGGAAATATTTTACGGAATGATGCTTCGCTTGAGCTAGGCTCATGATATTTGGCATACAGTTTGGGTCTAATGTGTAGATGACCTGATTAACGTTCTGCCCTGTCCGTCCGTCAGTCCGTCCGTTACGCTTTAAGTACCTAGGTAAACTACAGAATGGTTTGAGCTAGGATCTTGAAATTTCATATATGGAATGAGCATGAAAAATAAGCGGACCCGTATTTTTTTTTTCTTTTCCGACGAACTTGTCCTTGCGGAGTTATGCCCCTTTTTATGCCCCGAACTTCGAAGAAGTTGGAGGGGCATGTTGCTTCTGCCCTGTCCGTCTGTCCGTCCGTCCGTCCGCTACGCTTTAAGTACCTAGGTCAATTACAGAATGGCTTGAGCTAGGGTCTTGAAATTTCATATATGGCATGAACATGAAAAATAAGCAGACCAATATTTTGTTTCCGTCGGACTTGTCCTTGCGGAATTATGCCCCTTTTTGACTTATCCATAGTGGCTATAGGGAAACTTTGTGAACAAAATATCAGGAGAACCGCTTGAGCTAGGCTCATGATATTTGGCATACAGTTTGTGTCTAATGTGTAGATGACATGATTAACTTGACGAAATTCCGAAAATATTTAACGGAGTTTTGCCCCATTTTGGACTTATGCATTGTGGCTATAGGGAAACCCTGTGAACAAAAATCTGGAGAACCGTTTGAGCTAGGCTCAAGATATTTGGTATACTGTTTGGGTCTTATTTGTAGATGACCTGCTAAACGTTTGGCAAAATTCCGATTTTTTAACGAAGTTGTGCGCCTTATTTGACTTAAGCATTGTGGCTATGGGGAAACCTTGTGAACAAAATAGCTGGAGAACCGCTTGAGCTACATGTAGGCTCGCGATATTTGGCATACAGTTTGGGTCTAATGTGTAGATGACCTGATTAACTTTTGACGAAATTTCGAAAATAATAATTGGAGTTATGCCCCTTTTTAGACTTAATGCATTGTGGCTATTGAGAAACTTTGAGAACAAAATATCTAGAGAACCACTTGAGCTAGGCTCATGATACTTGGTGTATACAGTTTAGGTCTAATGTGTAGATGACATGATTAACTTTTTGATGAAATTCTGAAAATATTTAATGGAGTTATGAAATTATGAAAATTTTATGATGTTTGGAGTTGAAATGGACGTGTAGGTACTGAACACATCTTTCTTCACTTAGTCTGCATCCCCGAAGCGATAATTTGCTAGGAAAACTCATCCAGCTTTTATTACCTTTTTGCGTTGGGGGAAAAATTCACCTCGAGGCACAATGTTATAATTTTATAACATTTTGCGTACGCAGAAAAAATTAAGGGCCGGACGTTAAATGTTATAACTTTTATAATATTCTTTATCGTCGTAAAGTTTGGTTGCTGAGAGATAAAAGAAACTTATTTTCACTATAACTATATGTCCACACAACCTATGCCTCGCCGAGTCTGTACCAGGTAAGGCATCTATTTTCAAATTTTTACAACATTTTGCGTCGGGTGAAAAATAAAGCTCGACGCAAATTGTTGTAAATTACGAAAAACTAAATAATGAAAAATATTATGATGTTTGGAGTTAAAATCGACGTGTAGGTACTGTCATATCTTTCTTCACTTCGTCTGCCTCCCCGAGGCGAAAATTTGCTAGAAAAACAGTCATCCAAATTTTAATACATTTTGCATTTGGGGAAAAATTCACCTCGACGCAAAATGTTATAATTTTATAACATTTTGCGTTGGGAGAAAAATCAAGCACAAAGCAAAATGTTATAACATTCTTTATCGTCGTAAAGTTAGGTTGCTGACAGATAAAATCAACTAATTTGCAATATAACTATATGCCCATACAACGTATGCCTCGCCCAGTCTATAATTCGCGAGCCATCTATTCTTCCATTTTTTACATCATTTTGCGTCGGATGAAAAAAAAAAAAACTCGACGCAAAATGTTATATCTTATGAAAACTAAATCATGAATATATTATGACGTTTAGAGTTAAAATCGACGTGTAGGTAAAGAACACATCTTTCTTCACTTCGTCTGCCTCCCCGAGGCTAAAATATGCTATAAAATCAGTCATCAAAATTTTATAACATTTTGCGTCGGAGGAAGAAATTCATCTCGACGCAAAGTGTTATAATTTTATAATATTTTGCGTTGGGAGAAAAATTAAGCACGACGCAAAATGTTAATACTTTTATAACATTCTTTATCGTCTTAAAGTTAGGTTGCTGAGAGATAAAAACAACTCATTTGCACTATAACTATATGTCCATACAACCTATGCCTCGCCGAGTCTGTTATAGGCAAGGCATCTATTTTCAAATGTTTACAACATTTTGCGTGGGTTAAAAACACAGCTCGACGAAAAATGTTGTAACTGATGAAAACCAAAATCATGAAAATATGAGGTTTGGAGTCAAAATGGACTTGTAGGCATTGCATACATCTTTCTTCACTTCGTCTGCCTCCCCGAAGCGAAAATGTGCTAGAAAAACAGTCATCCAAATTTTATAACATTTTGCGTTGAGGGAAAAACTCACCTCGACGCAAAATGTTATAGTTTTATAACATTTTGCGTTGGGAGAAAAATCAAGCACGACGCAGTATGTTATAACTTTTATAACATTCTATATCGTCGTAAAGTTGGGTTGCTGAGAGAAAAAACCCCAACTTATTTGCACTATAACTATATATCCACACAACCTATGCCTCGCCGAGTCTGTAATAGGCAAGGCATCTTTTTTCAAATTTTTACAACATTTTGCGTCGGGTGAAAAATAAAGCTCGACGCAAAATGTTGTAACTTATGTAAAACTAAATCATGAAAATAGCAAAATGTTTGAAGTTAAATCGACGTGTAGGTAATGAACACATCTTTCTTCACTTCGTCTGCCTCCCCGAAAAATTTTGCGAAAATATACTACAAAAACAGTCATCCAAATCTTATAACATTCTGCGTTGGGAGAAAAATTAAGCACGACGCAAAATTTTATAACTTTTATAACATTCTTTATCGTTGTAAAGTTAGGTTGTTGAGAGATAAAATCAACTTATTTGCACTATAACTATATGTCCATACAACCTATGCCTCGCCGAGTCTGTAACAGGCAAGCCATCTATTTTCAAATTTTTACAACATTTTGCGTCGGGTGAACAATAAAGCTCGACGCAAAATGTTGTAACTTATGAAAACCTAACTCCTGAAAATATTATGATATTTGGAGTTAAAATGGACGTGTAGGCACTGAATACATCTTTCTTCACTACGTCTGCCTCCCCGAAGCAATAAAATGCTAGAAAAACAGTCATCCAAATTTTATAACATTTTGCGTTAGGGGAAAAAATTCACCTCGACGCAAAATGTTATAATTTTATAACATTTTGCGTTGGGAGATAAATTAAGCACGACGCAAAATTTTATAACTTTTATAACATTCTTTATCGTCGTAAAGTTAGGTTGCTGAGAGATAAAAACAACTTATTTGCACTATAACTATATGTCCATACAACCTACGCCTTGCCGAGTCTGTAATTGGCGAGACATCTATTTTAAAATTTTTATAACATTTTGCGTCGGGTGAAAAATAAAGCTCGACGCAAAATGTTGTAACTAATGAAAACCTAACTCCTGAAAATATTATGATATTTGGAGTTAAAATGGACGTGTAGGCACTGAATACATCTTTCTTCACTTCATCTGCTTCCCCGAAACGAAAATATGCTAGAAAAACAGTCATCCAAATTTTATAACATTTTGCGTCGGGGAAAAAAATTCACCTCGACGCAAAATGTTATAATTTTATAACATTTTCCGTCGTTGTAACATTTTGCGTGGTGACAACGCTCCTTCGCTACTCTCTTTTTCCACGTTTTGCCAAATCACATCCGTTCTTATTCTACTTTTATCTCTTTTTCTATGCAGACGTTATTTTGCCTGTGTGTGTATCAATGCAACTCTGTATTTTCATGTGTCTGTGTCACTGAATTGTCGCTCTTTCTATACCCATGTTTATATGTAAGTGTGTGTCTCACTGCATTGTCTCCTTCCTATGCCCGTGTTACTGTCTCTCTTTCTATGTAGAAGTCGAGGACCGTGTTGATCAAAATAGAAGTAGATGCAATGATCAGGAATCGATACAATTAACCTACAGCTCCCATCAGAGACACCAAAGGCAAAGCAACACAAACATGAAACAACATACCCTAATAAAAACATCAATAGCGGAAAGCCAAAAGGACAGTTACTATCCCACAAAATGGCCAATAGGCTATCCAAACAAATTAATATTAGAAGAGCCGCTTTGGATAGGTCAGCGGAAACAAATTCCACTTGGGTACTTAAATCAATTTTACGTGGCCATAATCCTCGCCCTTACTCATCAGTGCAACATCTCCGTGAATACAAAAATTAAACAACCACAGAGATGAAACAACAGTGAGAACTCGACAGCAAGAAACCACCGAAATGCTGGAGCAAAAGAAAACAAACAGTTGGATTCCGAAGGGCCCGACCAGAGACAGAGCATCAGGTTCCAACCATCATAATCATTTACGCTGGAACCTTATTAAAATCTGAGGCCTGACCCACCGGCAGGCAATTAAAGAGGGAAGCAAAGTTGTCAACCTAGATTGGGTTAACTACCATGCATGCAGTCTGTCGTATAACATTTATGTTGTATCCGATCTTTGTATATCAAAGAACGATTTTACGAATATGGGTGCTGAAGTCATTGCGGTTATATATCTTTTTTATTTTTTATATTTAGTCAACAAAAAAAATCGGGTTCCGATAGACCTTGTTGCAGAAGAGATTTAAGTCCAATTATGAATTTTGAAATTAAATCAGAATGACGTCTATAAAATTTTGAAAAGGCTTTTCGTAGTTTATGGTACCGATAACCCTGATTAAGAAGTTTAGTTGTTTACAATTTATTACGAGCGTTGAAGTCAGTTACATGACTAAACAATCTAGCAAATCGAATTATTTGCGAAGTATAAACGCCATAGGATGTCGCACGAGTAACATCACCATCCAAAAAAAGAAAATTTACAATCTCAAAAGCATCTCGTTTATCATAAATTTTGCAAGAAACAAACCCATCTATAATAGGTTTTGTTTTTGTTTAATATCAGGTTTAAAGACACATTTTTTTCCTTATATAAAAGGGGTGGCCTGTCTAATGATCTCCAATAAACATTTCCTTCGGACCATAGTGCACATCAAAGGCTTATCTTATCTAAATGATTATGAGATGATTATGAGCAGATTTCTTGTTTAATAGGGGGCTCAATAAGGGTACTTGAGTGATAGTATAATTTACTGAGATTGTTTCCAACAACATATTGTTTAATTAACTTCTTTTTTATTTTAAAATAAAGTAAAGAAAAATACTGATATCCATTGTTTCCTTTACTCAAAAGTGCAAAGAAGTAAACAAACAAGGTAAATGAATTGATTAACCTCAAAATTTAATCAATCAATTTACCTTTATTTATTTATTATTTCATTTATTTATTTATTTTATTTGGTTGAAAGTGTGTGATACACAAATCATATAATGTCTAAAACATTAGCATTTTATAGTTTCAGTCAAGATGGAACTATTAAACTTAAATAACAAACACAATTAAATTTTTTTTCTTATTTATATTGCAAACATAGGTTGTGGGTGCTCATTAGAGCCGCCTCATTGAGGCTGTTCAAACGAGTATCCACAACCTATGACAGAATGAGACGATTCTAACGAGCACCCGCAACCTATTACTTGGAGCAGAAATAAGGAAAAAATGTATACCCCCTTAAACCCCCATTTTCTCAATAGAAAGTGGGGTTTAGGGGATGTTCCTTTTTCCTCAAAATCATATATTGTGTGTCCTCGCTAGAGCTGTCTCATGGAAGTAGTTCTAACGAGCAGTCACACTGTATATGTTTAGAGCAGAAATAATAAAGTTATCAGGTTTTTATCTGAAAAAAAAATCATATTTGGTGGAAAAAATTTACCAATATATTTGAATTGGCATTTTCTGTAATGATTAAAAATAATGGCTACTAAATATAAAATCGGTAAAAAGTGCTGTTGTTTCTTCCATGCAAATCAAAATAAGGACTTCGGTGTAAATAAAAAGATGTCATTTGTCAAAGTCATATCCCCAGGTAATTTATTACCCTCTCTTGGTCCCCTACCTGTATGACAGCCTGAATACCCCAAGTGTATTTTATCTCAATGCTGGATTCATTAATAAACGGTCATTAGGATGTTATGTAATCGAAAAATGTGTCTTTAACGTCCCCGTAAACACTGTTGAGGTCATTTTGGAGACGTGGCTCCCAATTTTGTGGGACTTTTACCCGACCTTGAGATGAAAGCCCTGCCGCCTAATGAAACCAATATGGACGGGCCAACTCGCACCGCTTTGCCTGGGAATGCTTAAATCCCATAAGCGGTTTACCAGTACTTGTTTGCGGATTGGTTTCAGCTCGGCGTTGAAACACCATGCAGCTCATCTATTTCTTCAAGCCCCGGTGGGCGGT
>OY757015.1:12500-160000 GCA_963580285.1 Lucinisca nassula | reverse complement strand
GGGACAGGATGGGATAAGGTTGGGACAGACCTGAGATATGATGGGACAGGATGGGATGTGGTTGGGACAGACCTGGGATAGGATGGGACAGGATGGGATAAGGTTGGAACAGACCTGGGATAGAATGGGATATGGTTGGGACAGACCTGGGATATGATGGGATAAGGTTGGGACTGACCTGGGATATGATGGGATAAGGTTGGGACAGACCTGGGATATGGTTGGGACAGACCTGGGACAGGATGGAACAGGATAGGATAAGGTTGGGACAGACCTGGGATATGATGGGATAAGGTTGGGACAGACCTGGGATATGGCTGGGACAGACCTGGGACAGGATGGGATAAGGTTGGGACAGACCTGGAATATGATGGGATAAGGTTGGGACAGGGTTGGACAGGATCGGATAAGGTTGGAACAGACCTGGGACAGGATGGGATAAGGTTTGGACAGACCTGGGACAGGATGGAATAAGGTTGGGACAGACCTGGGATATGGTTGGGACAGACCTGGGTGAGGATGTGACAGGGTGGGATAAGGTTGGGACAGACCTGGGACAGGATGGAACAGGATAGGATAAAGTTGGGACAGACTGGGATATGATTGGGATAAGGTTGGAACAGACCTGGGATATGATGAGATATGATTGGGACAGGCCTTGGACAGGATGGGATAAGGTTGGGACAGACCTGGGATATGATGGGAAAAGGTTGGGACAGACCTGGGATATGATGGGATATGATTGGGACAGACCTGGGACAGGATGGGATAAGGTTGGGACAGACCTGGGATATGATTGAATAAGGTTGGGACAGACCTGGGATATGATGGGATATGATTGGGACAGACCTGGGACAGGATGGGATAAGGTTGGGACAGACCTGGGATATGATGGGATAAGGTTGGGACAGACCTGGGATATGATGGGATAAGGTTGGGACAGACCTGGGACAGGATGGGATAAGGTTGGGACAGACCTGGGATATGGTTGGGACAGACCTGGGACATGGATCAGGTTGGGACAGACCTGGGATATGATTTGATAAGATTGGGACAGACCTGGGACAGGATGGGATAAGGTTGGGACAGACCTGGGATATGATGGGATAAGGTTGGGACAGACCTGGGATTTGATGGGATAAGGTTGGGACAGACCTGGGACAGGATGGGATAAGGTTGGGACAGACCTGGGATATGGTTGGGACAGACCTTGGACAGGATGGGACAGGATGGCATAGGGTTGGGACAGACCTGGGATATGATTTGATAAGATTGGGACAGACCTGGGACAGGATGGGACAGGATGGGATAAGGTTGGGACAGACCTGGGATATGGTTGGGACAGACCTGGGATATGACTGGATAAGGTTGGGCAGACCTAGGACAGGATGGGATAAGGTTGGGACAGACCTTGGACAGGATGGGATAAGGTTGGGACAGACCTGGGATAAGGCTGGGACAGACCTTGGACAGGATGGGATAAGGTTGGGACAGACCTTGTACAGGATGGGATAAGGTTGGGACAGACCTGTGATATGGTTGGCACAGGATGGGATAAGGTTGGGACAGGATTGGACAGGATGGGATAAGATTGGGACAGACCTGGGACAGGATTGGATAAGGTTGGGACATACATGGGACAGTATGGGATAAGAGTAGGACAGACCAGGGAAAGAATGGAATAAAGGTTGGGACACAACCGGGACAGCATGGGATAAGGTTGGGACAGACCTGGGATATGGTTGGGACAGACCTGGGACAGGATGGGATAAGGTTGGGACAGACCTGGGATATGGTTGAGACAGACTTTGGACAGGATGGGATAAGGTTAGGACAGACCTGGGATATGATGGGATAAGGTTGGGACAGGATGGGATAAGGTTGGGACCGACCTGGGACAGGATGGGATACCTGGGACAGGATGGGATAAGGTTGAGACACCTCGGACAGATTGGGACAAGATTGGATAAGGTTGGGACAGACCTGGGATGTTGTTGGGACAGACCTGGGTGAGGATGGGACAGGATGGGATAAGGTTGGGACAGACCTGGGATATGATGGGATAGGGTTGGGACAGACCTGGACAGGATGTGATAAGGTTGGGACAGACCTGGGATGTGGTTGGGACAGACCATGGATAGGATGGGACAGGATCGGATAAGGTTGGGACAGACCTGGGACAGGATGGGATAAGGTTTGGACAGACCTGGGATATGGTTGGGACAGACCTGGGACAGGATGGGATAAGGTTGGGACAGACCTGGGACAGGATTGGATAAGGCTAGGACAGACCTGGGATATGGTTGGGACAGACCTGGGTGAGGATGGGACAGGATGGGATAAGGTTGGGACATACCTTGGATATGATGGGACAAGGTTGGGACAGACTTGGGACAGGAAGAGAATAGGTTGGGACAGACCTCGGATGTGGTTGGGACAGACCTGGGACAGGATGGGACAGGATGGGATAAGGTTGGGACATACCTGGGATATGATGGGACAGGATGGGTTGTGGTTGGGACAGACCTGGGATAGGATGGGACAGGATGGGATAAGGTTGGGACAGACCTGAGATATGATGGGACAGGATGGGATGTGGTTGGGACAGACCTGGGATAGGATGGGACAGGATGGGATAAGGTTGGAACAGACCTGGGATAGAATGGGATATGGTTGGGACAGACCTGGGATATGATGGGATAAGGTTGGGACTGACCTGGGATATGATGGGATAAGGTTGGGACAGACCTGGGATATGGTTGGGACAGACCTGGGACAGGATGGAACAGGATAGGATAAGGTTGGGACAGACCTGGGATATGATGGGATAAGGTTGGGACAGACCTGGGATATGGTTGGGACAGACCTGGGACAGGATGGGATAAGGTTGGGACAGACCTGGAATATGATGGGATAAGGTTGGGACAGGGTTGGACAGGATCGGATAAGGTTGGAACAGACCTGGGACAGGATGGGATAAGGTTGGGACAGACCTGGGACAGGATGGAATAAGGTTGGGACAGACCTGGGATATGGTTGGGACAGACCTGGGTGAGGATGTGACAGGGTGGGATAAGGTTGGGACAGACCTGGGACAGGATGGAACAGGATAGGATAAAGTTGGGACAGACTGGGATATGATTGGGATAAGGTTGGAACAGACCTGGGATATGATGAGATATGATTGGGACAGGCCTTGGACAGGATGGGATAAGGTTGGGACAGACCTGGGATATGATGGGAAAAGGTTGGGACAGACCTGGGATATGATGGGATATGATTGGGACAGACCTGGGACAGGATGGGATAAGGTTGGGACAGACCTGGGATATGATTGAATAAGGTTGGGACAGACCTGGGATATGATGGGATATGATTGGGACAGACCTGGGACAGGATGGGATAAGGTTGGGACAGACCTGGGATATGATGGGATAAGGTTGGGACAGACCTGGGATATGATGGGATAAGGTTGGGACAGACCTGGGACAGGATGGGATAAGGTTGGGACAGACCTGGGATATGGTTGGGACAGACCTGGGACATGGATAAGGTTGGGACAGACCTGGGATATGATTTGATAAGATTGGGACAGACCTGGGACAGGATGGGATAAGGTTGGGACAGACCTGGGATATGATGGGATAAGGTTGGGACAGACCTGGGATTTGATGGGATAAGGTTGGGACAGACCTGGGACAGGATGGGATAAGGTTGGGACAGACCTGGGATATGGTTGGGACAGACCTTGGACAGGATGGGACAGGATGGCATAGGGTTGGGACAGACCTGGGATATGATTTGATAAGATTGGGACAGACCTGGGACAGGATGGGACAGGATGGGATAAGGTTGGGACAGACCTGGGATATGGTTGGGACAGACCTGGGATATGACTGGATAAGGTTGGGCAGACCTGGGACAGGGTGGGATAAGGTTGGGACAGACCTGGGATATGGTTGGGACAGACCTGGGACAGGATGGGACAGGATGGGATAAGGTTCGGACAGACCTGGGATATGATTTGATAAGGTTGGGACAGACATGGGACAGGACGGGACAGGATGGGATAAGGTTGGGACAGACCTGGGATATGGTTGGTATAGACCTGGGACAGTATGGGATAATGTTGGGCAGACCTGGGACAGGGTGGGATAAGGTTGGGACAGACCTGGGATATGGTTGGGACAGACCTGGGATATGGTTGGGACAGACCTGGGACAGGATGGGACAGGATGGGATAAGGTTGAGACAGACCTGGGATATGATGTGATTAAGGTTGATACAGACCAAGGACAGGATGTTTTAAGGCTGATACAGACTGGGGACAGGTATAGGTATTAAGAATAGGGTTAGGGGTTAGGGTTTAGGGTTAAGGGTGAGGGTTAGGGTTAAGGTTAGGTTAGGGTTAGGGTTAGGGTTAGGGGTTAGGGTTAGGGTTAGGTATTAAGAATAGAAACGAGCATCATACCGGTATGGTCCGTGTCGCCCTTGTTATATATTGCTGGAAAATGAACACTGTTTGGTGTAATACTTTATTTTTGTTATGCCCCCGCCATTCGAAGAATGGTGGAAGGGCATATAGCATTGCCCCTGTCCGTCCGTTCGTCCGTCCGTCCGTTCGTTCGTCCGTCCGAAACTTTGACGCAGTCAATACCTTTCTTATTTCTGGATGGATTTTGAAATTACTTTGTACAAATGTTAACCATTATGAGACGATGTGTCATGTGCAAAACCCAGGTCCGTACCTCCAAGGTCAAGGTCATACTTAGAGGTCAAAGGTCAAAAAGGGCCCGAATATCATACCTTTATGGTCCGTGTTGCCCACGATTTGTGGCTGGAAAATGAACAATGTTTTGCGTAGATCTGTATGTTTGTGTTAACATAGCTTGTATTGGTTGTGAACTGAAACTAATGACGTTTACTGTCGTCATTTAACCGTGTCGTGCTATTTTGCGATATCTCCTGATTTTGTTCGTTTCAGGTGGAGAGATGGAAGACGCTGACGAAGAGGGCCTGATTGAAGTCGCCAAATGTAACAGCAAAGCTCTCAACGACGTATTTGCACGGGCGCCGACGTTGAAAGAGTTTCTAACGGACGAGGATGGTCGTGTTATCGTGCACTGCATTAACGTGACACCGGCCGAGCAGGACCTCTACCTGGAAAAGTCCTATGATATCGATGGCATCGTGGTTGAAATGCGTTCCATAGCTGCAATCAGCAGCCCTATATTCTACCTGCTGCTGCCTGAAGCCAACACGATCCCAATGTACCATGTTTTGAAGAAACACATTGACATGAAAGCGTACAGCGCTAGTGGCTTGAAGTGCCTAACGAATGCCCTGGGAACGAATGTTGCCTACACCCTAGGCTATCGCGTAACTGTGTGCATTGTGCCAACAGCGAACGGGTGTGCAGCACTGCAAACCAGTGAAAACGCGAGACTAAGCTTCGTGAACTTTTTCAAGTGTGCTCGGACCACGTTTGTGCATAAGCTAAGAGGTCTTCCTTCGAGTGACATGGCGAGACCAAGCGTTCAAAAGAACGCCCTGTATGACCCATCGCATCTCAACATTTTGCCTCAGGATCAAGCTTTCATTTTGTCAGTGCTGGGGGATGCCCTCCAGGAGACCGCTTTGCCAGAGGGCACAGAGCTCTTGATCGTAGCTTCCCGGTTAGGGTTAGGGTTAGGGTTAGGTATTAAGAATAGAAACGAGCATCATACCGGTATGGTCCGTGTCGCCCTTGTTATATATTGCTGGAAAATGAACACTGTTTGGTGTAATACTTTATTTTTGTTATGCCCCCGCCATTCGACATTCGAAGAATGGTGGAAGGGCATATAGCATTGCCCCTGTCCGTCCGTTCGTCCGTCCGTCCGTTCGTTCGTCCGTCCGAAACTTTGACGCAGTCAATACCTTTCTTATTTCTGGATGGATTTTGAAATTACTTTGTACAAATGTTAACCATTATGAGACGATGTGTCATGTGCAAAACCCAGGTCCGTACCTCCAAGGTCAAGGTCATACTTAGAGGTCAAAGGTCAAAAAAGGGCCCGAATATCATACCTTTATGGTCCGTGTTAGGGTTAGGGGTTAGGGTTAGGGTTAGGGTAGGGTTAGGGTTAGGGTTAGGGTTGGGTTAGGGTTAGGGTTAGGGTTAGGGTTAGGTTAGGGTTAGGGTTAGGGTTAGGGGTTAGGGTATAGGTGATTTGCTTACTTGCGGTTGCGGGTTAGGGTATAAGCTGGAGTACGAAGATGGCCAAATTGAGATGGCCAAACTTGTTCATTTCCTTAGGGTGAGGGTTAGGGTATAGGCGATTTGGCATTAACGTTAACGTTCTAACCCTAGCGGATGTATATTTTGCTTAGGGTTGGGGTGTACTTTGGTTAGGGTTGCCTTTTTACCAACGCTTGCGTAGGATAGTGTTACTATTTTTAGTAAATTTTACCGAACTTCTTTTTTCACGGGAGATTATTCAAGACATAGCCTTCTTTGGAAATGTGTAGCTCGGCAACGCCTCGGCGTACGGACAAAATGTTTACACGTACTTGTAGATCGGAATGGGGACTACATGCTCATGTATACAGACTACGCCTGAGGTACACCTTCTCTAGGTTGTAAGACTTCAAAGTTAGCATAATGGCCGTTTCCGACACGACATGAAAATTTGCTAAGTTATTTTTCCAATTTACAATACTTTGGAACTGTGTAGTTCGGCAACGCCTCGGCGTACGAACAAAATGTTTATATGTAGGTGTAGATCGGAATAGGGACTACGCGCTCATATATACAGACTATACCTGAGGTACCCCTTCTCCAGGTTGTAAGAGTTCAAAGTTAGCATAATAGCTTTTTCCGGGATGGTTTTTCAATTTATAAGCTTTGCTCAATATTCAATGTTTAATAGATCGAGAATGCCTTGTCGTACGGAAGAATTGTTAACATGTATGTGTAGATCAGAATCCGGACAACAAGTTCTTTTTATAAAGACTACGACTTACGTGTCCCTTCTTCTGGTTGTAATAGTTCAAAGTTAGCATAATGAGGGGTTCCAATTTATTGACTTTGTTCAATATTCAATGTTTCAAAGATCCAGAATGCCTTGCCGTACGGAAGAAATGTTTACATGTATGTGTAGACTGGAATCCGGACTACAAGTTCATTCATACAGACTGCGACTCACGTGCCCCTTCTTCTGGTTGTAATAGTTCAAAATTGGCATAATGCCTGTTTCATGCCGTATTATTCTTATTACTTGGCTGCTGTACAAAGCTGATATCTGATTTTTAAGTATTTGGACGCAGACTTAAACAGCCTTATTATTCTTCACATTTGGATGCTGAACCAAGCCAGTAGCTGATTCCAACTATTTAGCCACTTATACCACCTAATTATCCTTCAAACTTAAGTCCCATATGAATCCGCTATTTGATACAAAGTATTGAAATGCAAACATATTATATGTCAGACTTGACCGTTGTACCAAGCTGGTATCTGATTCCAAGTATTTATTCGCAGACTTAGTTCACTTTCTAATTCTTCAGACTTAGCAGCTGTACCAAGCCGGTATCTGATACCACGCATTTAGTCGCAGACTTATATCACGCCATTATTCTTCAGACTTAGTCGCTTTACCAAGCCAGTATTTTATTCAAAGTATTTATTCACAGACTTTAATCACCATATTATTCTTCCGACTTAGGCGCTGTACCAAGCCAGTATCTGATACCATGTATTTAGTCGCAGACTTATATCACTTTATTATTCTACAGCTTGGCTGCTGTACCAAGCTGCTTCCTGATACTATGTATTTAGCCACAGACTTATATCACCTTATTATTCTTCAGACTTGGGGGATGTACCAAGTTGGTATCTGATACCATGTATTTAGCTGCATGTTTATACGACCAAATTATTCTTCAAACTTGGGTGCTGTATGACTCCAGTATCTGATACCAAGTATTGAAACGCAAACATATTATATGTCAGAATTGACCGCTGTGCCAACCCGGTAGCTGATACCAAGTATTTTTTCGCAGACTTATATCACCATATCATTCTTCAGACTCAGCCGCTGTACCAAGCCGGTATCCGATACCATGTATTTAGTCGCAGACTTATATCACCTTATTATTCTTCAGACTTAGCGGCTGTACCAAACCGGTATCTGACACTATGTATTTAGTCGCGGACTTATACAACATTCTTATTCTTCAGACTTAGCCACTGTACCAAGCCAGAACTTTGAGACGTTTCTATATGTTAGCATAAAAGAAAATTCCTGAAGCGAGGCTTCTAGGAAATAAACACCATCTTTGGTATGAAAAATGGTATCATAAACAGGGTAACGAAAATAACCATCAGGGTTGGGGAATTTTATTTTGGGTAAAGAATTGACAGAAGTTTCTCAATACAATTATATTTTAACATTCCCCAACCCTGACTTTCTTGACCTAAACCCCATATAATTTATACAAAATGGTGTCATATACAGGATAACGTAGACTTTTATGAGGGTCGGGGTAATTTATTTGTGGTTGAGAACTTTGAGACGTTTCTCTATGTTAGCATAAAAGAAAATTCCTGAACGGAGGCTTCTATGACATAAACACCATCTTGGGTATGAAAAATGCTACAGGGTAACGTAGATAACCATCAGGGATGGGTAATTTTATTTGGGATAAAGAATTGTCAGAAGTTTCTCAACACAATTAAAAAATAATATTCCCCAACCCTGACTTCCTTGACCTAAACCCCATATAAGAATTCACAAAATTGTATCATATACAGGGTAACGTAGAATTTTATAGGGGTCGGGGAATTTTATTTGTGGTTGAGAACTTTGAGACGTTTCTCTATGTAAGCATAAAGGAAAATTCCTGAACAGAGGCTTGTATGACATAAACACCATCTTTGGTATGAAAAATGGTATCATAAACGGGGTAACGTAGATAACCATCAGGGTTGGGGAATTTTATTTTGGGTAAAGAATTGACAGAAGTTTCTCAATACAATTATATTATAATATTCCCCAACTCTGGCTTCCTTGACCTAAACCCCATATAAGTTATACAAAATGGTATCATATACAGGGTAACGTAGACTTTTATGAGGGTTGGGGAATTTTATTTGTGGTTGAGAACTTTGAGACGTTTCTCTATGTTAGCATAAAAGAAAATTCCTGAACGGAGGCTTCTATGACATAAACACCATGTTGGGTATGAAAAATGGTATCTGAACGGGGTAACGTAGATAACCATCAGGGTTGGGAAATTTTATTGGGGGTAAAGAATTGTCAGAAGTTTCTCAATACAATTATAAAATAATATTCCCCAACCCTGACTTCCTTGACCGAAACCCAATATAATTTATACAAAATGGTATCATATACAGGGTAACGTAGATAACCATCAGGGTTGGGGAATTTTATTGGGGGTAAAGAATTGTCAGAAGTTTCTCAATACAATTATAAAATAATATTCCCCAACCCTGACTTCCTTGACCGAAACCCCATATAATTTATACAAAATGGTATCATATACAGGGTAACGTAGATAACCATCAGGGTTGGGGAATTTTATTGGGGGTAAAGTATTGTCAGAAGTTTCTCAATACAATTAAAAAATAATATTCCCCAACCCTGACTTCCTTGACCGAAACCCCATATAATTTATACAAAATGGTATCATATACAGGGTAACGTAGATAACCATCAGGGTTGGGGAATTTTATTGGGGGCAAAGAATTGTCAGAAGTTTCTCAATACAATTATAAAATAATTTTCCCCAACCCTGACTTCCTTGACCGAAACCCCATATAATTTATACAAAATGGTATCATATACAGGGTAACGTAGATAACCATCAGGGTTGGGGAATTTTATTGGGGGTAAAGAATTGTCAGAAGTTCTCAATACAATTATAAAATAATATTCCCCAACCCTGACTTCCTTGACCGAAACCCCATATAATTTATACAAAAAGGTATCATATACAGGGTAACGTAGATAACCATCAGGGTTGGGGAATTTTATTGGGGGTAAAGAATTGTCAGAAGTTTCTCAATACAATTATAAAATAATATTCCCCAACCCTGACTTCCTTGACCTAAACCCCATATAATTTACACAAAATGGTATCATATACAGGGTAACGTAGATAACCATCAGGGTTGGGTAATTTTATCTGGGGTAAAGAATTGTCAGAAGTTTCTCAATACAATTATAAAATAATGTTCCCCAACCCTGACTTCCTTGACCTAAACCCTATATAATTTATACAATATGGTATCGTACACAGGGTAACGTAGAAATTGAAAAGGGTTGGGTGATTTTATTTGGGGTTGAGAACTTTGAGACGTATCTCTATGTGAGCATAAAATAAAATTCCCAACCGAGGCTTCGATGACCTTAACACCTTCTTGGGTATGAAAAATGTTATCATATACAGGGTAACGTAGATAACTAGGGTTAGGGTTAGGGTTAGGGTTAGGGCTACCTCCTGAAAATTTGGCATCCCGGGTTTCAAAATTTGGCATCGGGGTGTCAAAATTTGGCATTTTCAGTCAAATTCTGGCATCGGGGTATGAAATTCTGGCATTTTGGGGTGAAAATCTGGCTGGACGCTAATAAGTCAAAATTTGGCAGCAAAAAGTGGCATTCTTGTTTTTTTTTCTTTAATAAGCTGTATTTTGCTGCAATAATGCCGGAATGGACAATGGAAGACCCAATATATTATTTGGTGTTATAAATTGTGTTTTTACCCCGTTTTGAAGGAACTTGTTCACAATTATATTTTGCATGATTGAAAATTTGGCAACATATTTCTAAAGGGTCTTTGTGAATTATTTCAAGACTCAGTCTTTGATGCCATTTATTTTGTGTTGTATAATAAATAGAGGCAGTAGAAGTGAATTTGTTGCTAATGAGGGGTGTACAATAAGCAGATATAATAATATAAGACACTTCAGCAGCAATGGCAGTAGCAGAGAGGTAATTAACTACTATTAGTAAAGGAAAATGCAGCAGAATGTGAAGATTTTAAATTTTCAAGTGGACTAATATAACTATGTAGGACTGCGGCAGAGGTCTTAAATTTTCAAAGCGGACTCCGCTTACATATATACAACCATATAAGACCATGAGACTGTGGCTGAGATGCAAGTCTTATAATATCAAGCATACACTGGTTACAGATGTTTACTTATATTAGTGTTTAAGACTGTGGTAGAGAAGGATTTCTATGAGATATCTGATATACTAAATAAGATACCTAATATAGCATATAAGATATCTTATATAACATAGCCGATATCTCATATATTATATAAGATATCTTATTTATTTAATAAGATATCTTATTTAAAGATACAGAAACGATATCTTACATGATATATAAGATATCTGATATATAATATAAGATATCTTTTCTGTAATATTAGACATTTTATTTAGTATATTAGATATCTTATTTAGCATATCAGATATCTTATATATTTCGGTAAATAAGATATCTTATATCCTGTATCGGATATCTTTATTAATATATAAGATATCTTATACAGCATAAAAGATATCTTATATAATATATAAGATATTTTATTTGCCTAAATATATAAGATATATTATTTTACAAATAAGATATCTAATATATTTTAACAAAATATATAATGAAGTCAAACTGTCAACGATGTTATTTAAGATATCCTATTTATCAAACGGAAATAAAATATCTTATATGCTAAATAATATATTTGATATACCAATTTAGATATCTTATTTACTAATATAGATAAGATATCTTATATAACATAATATATAAGATATCTGATATGCTATTTAAAATGTATTATATGCTTTATTAGATATCTTATTTATTTTTTTAGATATCTTATTTAGCATATAAGATATCTTACATGTTTTAGTAAATAAGATATCTTAATTGACAATTCAGATAACTTATTTAACATATCAGTTATCTTATATATCATATCATCAGAATATCTGATACTAAGTATTTATCCATTATTCCTTAGACTTGACCGCTGTATCAAGAGAGTATCTGATGCTAAGTATTTATCCACAAACTTATACAAGAAACATGATAGTGCGGTCAAGACCCATAATGAATATAATGATATCGACTGCGGCTGATACATATATATTGGAAGGAAGCATGGTAAGGCGTTCAAGACCCATAATAAATATAATGATATAGACTGCAGCGGAGACATATATATTGGAAGGATGCACGGTCAGGCGGTCAAGACCCAAAATGATAATAGTGATACAGACTGCGGCTGATACATATATATTGGAAGAATGCATGGTAAGGCAGTCAATACCCATAATAAATATAATGATATTGACTACTGCGGATGCATATATATTGGAAGTAAGCATGGTCAGAACGTCAAGACCCATAATAAATATAATGATATTGACTGCGGTGGATGCATATATATTGGAAGTAAGCATGGTAAGATGGTCAAGACCCATAATAAATATAATGATATAGACTGCGGCTGATACATATTTATTGGAAGGAAGCATGGTTAGGCGGTCAAGAACCATAATAAATATAATGATATTGACTGCGGCGGATACATATATATTGGATGGAAGCATGGTAAGGCTGTCAAGACCAATAATAAATATAATGATATTGACTGCTGCAGATACATATATATTGGAAGTAAGCATGGTAAGGCAGTCAGGACCCAAAATAAATATAATGATAAAGACTGTGGTTGATACATATGTATTGGAAGGAATCATGGGAAAGTGGTCAAGACCCATAATAAATATAATGATATAGACTGCGGCTGATACATATATATTGGAAGGAAGCACGGTTAGGCGGTCATGATCCATAATGTATATAATGATATAGACAGTGGCTTATACGAATATACTGGTAGGAAGGATTGCAGCTGAGAAGAATATCTTAAATTATCAGTCAGCTTTTTCTTATATGTTTACAACAAGGTTAGTGTATGAGACTGTAATACAGATAGGAGTCTTTAAATATCAAACCATATACCGGTTAAATATACCCACTTATATAAGTATATATGATTGCGGCGGAGAAGAATTTCAGGAATTATCAAAGCGGACTCCGCTTATACATGTGTAACAATATCAGTATATGAGACTGCGGCGGACATGGAAATCTTAAAATATCAAAGCGTATATCGCTTAAAGATGTCCATTAATATAAGTATATATAAAAGCAGAGTTCGGTCTATGCAATATACCTACATTAATATATATAACTGCGGCAGAGAGGAATTATTTTAGTTTTAATGCAGTGGTAGTAGAAAACCCTGCCAGTGTTTATTACTTGTTAGCAATTCAAAACCATATTTTAATTGGGCTAATTTAAAACCCTGTTAGCCTAAAATACCAATTTTTGAAACCCTGAATTGGGGTACACATGTAAAACATTATTTATTTTTCATTCCAAAAGGGTCTACTACATGTTTTTATTAAAAATAAATAGTTTTAACACAGTTATGAACGTTGTGTAGATTAACAACACTGTTAGACGCGATTAGCTTAGGAAACTTCATGTGCAAAAATAGCTCAAAATTAGCCCAAAATGGCCCGATTTTTGCACATATTTCTTTTATCTTCTATTATATTTCAATGAAAACACTTTCATTTGAAAGTATTTGAAGCAAATTAATCTGTATAAATATATCTATTTGGATAATATTATTAAAATAAGATTTTTTTTCAAAAAATCTACCAATTTGGAGTCTGTTAGCACAGAATGCCAAATTTTGACTTTTTTGCTCTCTAAAAATATTAATATCTTCAATAAATCTCCGTATATATGTTTGAAACTTTGGGAATCTTATTTTCTATCTAATATTTAAGTTTCCTGAAAATTTGGGGAAGATCTATTGAGAAATAAAAAAAGTTGAAATTTTGCGATTTTTTTCATTTCATTTAGAGAGAATTTGTGGTCTACCAGGTGTACACCAGAAGACAACTTTCTTCCCTCGAAAATCTAGCAACTTTTTTGTTTGTGGGTGGGTTACAAATCTTTTCTATTAGATTAAAAAACATCGAGCTAATCGCCTAGGGCCAAAAAATCATACAAAACAGACCATTTTAAGACCACAAAATAAGCAAAAGTTTAACATTTGGCATCGAAATTTTACATATGACCAAAAATTTTACTTTAAATATACTGATATAGGAAAACTAATACTTGCATGTGATAAAACTCGTAAAAACGAACATTTTTTAAATGGGCGGCAAATAAATATCTCTATTTGGGTTAGGGGTTAGGGTTAGGGTTAGGGTTAGGGTATAGGCGATTTGGCATTAACGTTAACGTTCTAACCCTAGCGGATGTATATTTTGCTTAGGGTTGGTGTGTACTTAGGTTAGGGTTGCCTTTTTACCAACCCTGGCGTAGGATATTGTTACTATTTTTAGTAAATTTTACCGAACTTCTTTTTTCAAGGGAGACTATTCAACAAGGAAAATAACAAAGTTTGGAATAAGTTTGAAATTTCCATGACATAGCCTACTTTGGAATTGTGTAGCTCGGCAACGCCTCGGCGTACATACAAAAAATTTATATGTACGTGTAGATTGGAATGGGGTCTACATGCTCATGTATACAGACTACGCCTGAGGTACCCCTTCTCCAGGTTGTAAGACTTCAAAGTTAGCATAATGGCTGTTTACGACTCGACATGAAAATTTGCTAAGTTATTTTTCCAATTTGCAATACTTTGGAACTATGTAGTTCGGCAACGCCTCGGCGTAGAGAAAAAAGGTTTACATGTACGTGTAGATCGGAATGGGGACTACGAGCTCATGTATACAGACTACGCCTGAGATACCCCTTCTCAAGGTTGTAAGAGTTCAAAGTAAGCAAAATGGCTGTTTCCAGGATTTTTTCAATTTATTGGCTTTGCTCAATATTCAATGATTCATAGATCGAGAATGCCTCGGCGGACGGAAGAAATGTTTACATGTATGTGTAGATCAGAATCAGGAGAACAAATTCATTTATGCAGACTACCACTCACGTGGTCCTTCTTCTGGTTGTAATAGTTCAAAGTCAGCATACCATGTATTTAGTTACAGACTTATATCACATATTATTATTCAGACTTAGCCGGTGTACCAAGCCGGTATCTGATACCATGTATTTAGTCGCAGACTTATATCGCCTTATTATTCTTCAGACTTAGCCGCTGTACCAAGCCGTTATCTGATACCATGTATTTAGCCGCAGACTTATATCACCTAATTGTTCTTCAGACTAAACCGCTGTACCAAGACAGTATCTAATGCCATATATTTAGTCGCAGACTTATAACACTTATTATTCTTCAGATTTAGCCGGTGTACCAAGCCGGTATCTGATACCATATATGTAGCCGCAAACTTATATCGCCTTATTATTCTTCAGACTCAGCCGGTGTACCAAGCCGGTATCTGATACCATGTATTTAGCCGCAGACTTATATCGCCTAATTATTCTTCAGACTTAGCTGGTGTACCAAGCCGGTATCTGATACCATGTATTTAGTCGCAGACTTATATCACCTTATTTTTCTTCAGACTTAGCCAGTGTACCAAGCCCCTATCTGATACCAAGTATTTAGTCGCAGACTTATATCACCTTATTATTCTTCAGACTTAGCCGCTGTGCCTAACCCATATCACCTTATTATTCTTCAGACTTAGCCGGTGTACCAAGCCCTTATCTGATACCATGTATTTAGTCGCAGACTTATATCACCTTATTATTCTTCAGACTTAGCCAGTATACCAAGCGCGTATCTGATACCAAGTATTTAGTCGCAGACTTATATCACCTTATTATTCTTCAGACCTAGCCGCTGTACCGAGACGGTATCTGATACCATTTATTTAGTCGCAGACTTATATCACCTCATTATTCTTCAGACTTAGCCGGTGTACCAAGCCCATATCTGATACCATGTATTTAGTCGCAGACTTATATCATCTTATTATTCTTCAGACTTAGCCGCTGTGCCAAGCCGGTATCTGATACCATGTATTTAGCCGCAGACTTAGATAGCCTTATTCCTGAAAATTTTCTAAGATATATTTTAATTCATTTGCTGTGTTCAATTTTCAACGCTCACCCTATCCGTAACCCTAACCCAACCCTAACCCTAACCCAACCCTAACCCATCCCTACGCCAACCCGTACCCAAACCAATCACTTACCCCATCCCTTACCCAACCCTATCCCAAAACCAACCCTATACAAACACTATCCTAGCCTGTTCCGACTGGATTCGAAAATTTTCTAAGTTATTTTTAGGGTTAGGGTTAGGGTTGGGGTTGGGGTTAGGGTTAGGGTTAGGGTTGGGTTAGGGTAAAGGTAATTTGCTGGGTTAGGGTATAGGTGATTTGCTTACTTGCGGTTGCGGAATGATGCAGATTGCTTGAATATTTTTGGTGAGGTATTAGGTGTTTAGGGTTAGGGTTAGGGTTAGGGTATAGGCGATTTGGCATTAACGTTAACGTTCCAACCCTAGCGGATGTATATTTTGCTTAGGGTTGGTGTGTACTTAGGTTAGGGTTGCCTTTTTATCAACCCTGGCGTAGGATATTGTTACTATTTTTAGTAAATTTTACCGAACTTCTTTTTTCAAGGGAGACTATTCAACAAGGGAAATAACAAAGTTTGGAATAAGTTTGAAATTTCCATGACATAGCCTACTTTGGAATTGTGTAGCTCGGCAACGCCTCGGCGTACATACAAAAAATTTATATGTACGTGTAGATTGGAATGGGGACTACATGCTCATGTATACAGACTATGCCTGAGGTACCCCTTCTCCAGGTTGTAAGACTTCAAAGTTAGCATAATGGCTGTTTACGACTCGACATGAATATTTGCTAGGTTATTTTTCCAATTTGCAATACTTTGGAACTATGTAGTTCGGCAACGCCTCGGCGTAGAGAAAAAAGGTTTACATGTACGTGTAGATCGGAATGGGGACTACGAGCTCATGTATACAGACTACGCCTGAGATACCCCTTTTCAAGGTTGTAAGAGTTCAAAGTAAGCAAAATGGCTGTTTCCAGGATTTTTTCAATTTATTGGCTTTGCTCAATATTCAATGATTCATAGATCGAGAATGCCTCGGCGGACGGAAGAAATGTTTACATGTATGTGTAGATCAGAATCAGGAGAACAAATTCATTTATGCAGACTACCACTCACGTGGTCCTTCTTCTGGTTGTAATAGTTCAAAGTCAGCATACCATGTATTTAGTTACAGACTTATATCACATATTATTATTCAGACTTAGCCGGTGTACCAAGCCGGTATCTGATACCATGTATTTAGTCGCAGACTTATATCGCCTTATTATTCTTCAGACTTAGCCGCTGTACCAAGCCGTTATCTGATACCATGTATTTAGCCGCAGACTTATATCACCTAATTGTTCTTCAGACTAAACCGCTGTACCAAGACAGTATCTAATGCCATATATTTAGTCGCAGACTTATAACACTTATTATTCTTCAGATTTAGCCGGTGTACCAAGCCGGTATCTGATACCATATATGTAGCCGCAAACTTATATCGCCTTATTATTCTTCAGACTCAGCCGGTGTACCAAGCCGGTATCTGATACCATGTATTTAGCCGCAGACTTATATCGCCTAATTATTCTTCAGACTTAGCTGGTGTACCAAGCCGGTATCTGATACCATGTATTTAGTCGCAGACTTATATCACCTTATTTTTCTTCAGACTTAGCCAGTGTACCAAGCCCCTATCTGATACCAAGTATTTAGTCGCAGACTTATATCACCTTATTATTCTTCAGACTTAGCCGCTGTGCCTAACCCATATCACCTTATTATTCTTCAGACTTAGCCGGTGTACCAAGCCCTTATCTGATACCATGTATTTAGTCGCAGACTTATATCACCTTATTATTCTTCAGACTTAGCCAGTATACCAAGCGCGTATCTGATACCAAGTATTTAGTCGCAGACTTATATCACCTTATTATTCTTCAGACCTAGCCGCTGTACCGAGACGGTATCTGATACCATTTATTTAGTCGCAGACTTATATCACCTCATTATTCTTCAGACTTAGCCGGTGTACCAAGCCCATATCTGATACCATGTATTTAGTCGCAGACTTATATCATCTTATTATTCTTCAGACTTAGCCGCTGTGCCAAGCCGGTATCTGATACCATGTATTTAGCCGCAGACTTAGATAGCCTTATTCCTGAAAATTTTCTAAGATATATTTTAATTCATTTGCTGTGTTCAATTTTCAACGCTCACCCTATCCGTAACCCTAACCCAACCCTAACCCTAACCCAACCCTAACCCATCCCTACGCCAACCCGTACCCAAACCAATCACTTACCCCATCCCTTACCCAACCCTATCCCAAAACCAACCCTATACAAACACTATCCTAGCCTGTTCCGACTGGATTCGAAAATTTTCTAAGTTATTTTTAGGGTTAGGGTTAGGGTTGGGGTTGGGGTTAGGGTTAGGGTTAGGGTTGGGTTAGGGTAAAGGTAATTTGCTGGGTTAGGGTATAGGTGATTTGCTTACTTGCGGTTGCGGAATGATGCAGATTGCTTGAATATTTTTGGTGAGGTATTAGGTGTTTAGGGTTAGGGTTAGGGTTAGGGTATAGGCGATTTGGCATTAACGTTAACGTTCCAACCCTAGCGGATGTATATTTTGCTTAGGGTTGGTGTGTACTTAGGTTAGGGTTGCCTTTTTATCAACCCTGGCGTAGGATATTGTTACTATTTTTAGTAAATTTTACCGAACTTCTTTTTTCAAGGGAGACTATTCAACAAGGGAAATAACAAAGTTTGGAATAAGTTTGAAATTTCCATGACATAGCCTACTTTGGAATTGTGTAGCTCGGCAACGCCTCGGCGTACATACAAAAAATTTATATGTACGTGTAGATTGGAATGGGGACTACATGCTCATGTATACAGACTATGCCTGAGGTACCCCTTCTCCAGGTTGTAAGACTTCAAAGTTAGCATAATGGCTGTTTACGACTCGACATGAATATTTGCTAGGTTATTTTTCCAATTTGCAATACTTTGGAACTATGTAGTTCGGCAACGCCTCGGCGTAGAGAAAAAAGGTTTACATGTACGTGTAGATCGGAATGGGGACTACGAGCTCATGTATACAGACTACGCCTGAGATACCCCTTTTCAAGGTTGTAAGAGTTCAAAGTAAGCAAAATGGCTGTTTCCAGGATTTTTTCAATTTATTGGCTTTGCTCAATATTCAATGATTCATAGATCGAGAATGCCTCGGCGGACGGAAGAAATGTTTACACGTATGTGTAGATCAGAATCAGGAGAACAAATTCATTTATGCAGACTACCACTCACTTGGTCCTTCTTCTGGTTGTAATAGTTCAAAGTCAGCATACCATGTATTTAGTTACAGACTTATATCACATATTATTATTCAGACTTAGCCGGTGTACCAAGCCGGTATCTGATACCATGTATTTAGTCACAGACTTATATCGCCTTATTATTCTTCAGACTTAGCCGCTGTACCAAGCCGTTATCTGATACCATGTATTTAGCCGCTGACTTATATCACCTAATTGTTCTTCAGACTAAACCGCTGTACCAAGACAGTATCTAATGCCATGTATTTAGTCGCAGACTTATATCACCTTATTATTCTTCAGACTTAGTCGCTGTACCAAGAAGGTATCTGATACCATGTATTTAGTAGCAGACTGATATCACTGAATTATTATTCAGACTTAGCCGCTGTACCAAGCCGGTATCTGATACCATGTATTTAGTCGCAGACTTATATCACCTTCTTATTCTTCAGAAATAGCCGCTGTACCAAGCCGGTTTCTGATACCATGTATTTAGTCACAGACTTATATCACCTTATTATTCTTCAGACTTAGCCGGTGTACCAAGCCGATATCTGATACCATGTATTTAGTCGCAGACTTATATCACCTTCTTATTCTTCAGACTTAGCCGGTGTACCAAGCTGGTATCTGATACCATGTATTTAGTCGCATACTTATATCATCTTATTATTCTTCAGACTTAGCAGCTGTACCAAGCCGGTATCTGATACCATGTATTTAGTCGCAGACTTATATCACCTTATTGTTCTTCAGACTTAGCCGGTGTATCAAGCTGGTACCTGATACCATGTATTTAGTCACAGACTTATATCACCTTATTATTCTTCAGACTTAGCCAGTGTATCAAAGTAGAAGTAAAACAAAGATCAGGAATTGATACAATTAACTTACTCCACCCATAAAAGACACCAAAGGGAAAGAAATACAAACATTAAGCGACCAGACCATAATGGAAACCTAAACAAAGGAAGGCCATAAGGACAGTTACTTTCCCACAAAATGGCCATATGGTCATCCGAAACTAAAAGACACAAGTGATACACACAGTAAGTAACAAACAACAACATAAAATAAATCGCCACAGAAGAGCCGCCTTGGAACGGTCAGTGGAAGATTTCCACTGGGGGGCTTAAATCGATTTTACGTGGCCACAATCCTCGCCCTTACTTCCGTCGCGATTTAGACAAATAATTTGTTCAGTCCGCATGAAGGCCTCCTAACTCATCAGTGCAACATCTCCGTGAACACAAAAATCAAAGAACCACAGAGGTGAGACAACGGTGAGGACTCGACAGCAAGAAACCACTGAAATGCTGGAGCAAAAGAAAACCAACAGTTAGACTCCGATGAGCCCGACCAGAGACAGAGCATCAGGCACCAACCAACATTACCTTGAATTAGATCTCTCTAATTCTCAATAAGCCTTTACGTTGGAGCCGTCATAGAATCTGAGGCCTGACCCACCGGCGTGCAATTAAAGAGGGAAGCAAAGTTGCCAACCGTGATTGGGTTAACTACCATGCATGCAGTCTGTCGTATAATATCCATGTTGTACCCAATCTTTTTATATCGAAGAATGATTTTACGAAATTGGGTACTGAAGTCATTGCGGTTATATATTTTTCTGAATTTAAATACTAAGTCACCATAAAATTCGGGTTCCGATAGACCTTGTCGCAGAAGAGATTTAAGTCCAATATTGAATTTTGAAATTAAATCAGAATGGCGTCTATAAAATTTTGAAAAGGCTTTGCGTAGTTTATGGTACCGATAACCCTGATTAAGGAGTTTAGCCGTTAATAATTTATTACGAGTGTTGAAGTCAGTTACATGACTACACACTCTAGCAAATCGAATTAATTGCGAAATATAAACGCCATAGGATGGCGCACGAGGAACATCACCATCCAAAAAAGGAAAATTTACAATCTCAAAATCAAAGTCATCGCGTTTATCATAAATTTTGCACGAAACAAATCCATCTACAATAGATAGATGTAAATCCAAAAACGGGGCCTCGGTATCAGAAGCAGCCTGGTAACTGATACCATGTATTTAATAGCAGACTTATATCACCTTATTATTCTTCAGACTTAGCCGCTCTACCAAGCCAGCATCTGATACTATGTATTTAGCCGAAGACTTATATCACCTTATTATTCTTCAGACTTAGGGTTAGGGTTAGGGTTAGGGTTAGGGGTTAGGGTTAGGGTTAGGGTTAGGGTAAGGGGTTGAAACGAGGTTTGTCCAAGAATTTTGTCCAAAGCTCCGCCCACTTTATCACGTGACTTCGTTTTATCATAATCGCGTTGCATATGTATCGTGTTAAAATACCAGTACTTGTTTCACTTTGGATACAGAATGCTTATTAAGTGTTGGATGCTTTTCTTGTTATTCAAGTATGTTTGATTAATTTATCTTCGTATTTTAATCGCGAATAGTCGTTTTTGTCGTTAAATAATTTTAAAGGTGTCCCGTAGAAAAAAAACACAGCCATTATTTGCTTTCTTTCCTCCTTGTTTTCCCCGAAGGTACTCCGTTTTCCTGCCACTTGTCTGTATGGATTTGTTTCTGTTTCTGTCTGAATTTATCTTGGTACTTAGAAGTTATCTGTGTATGTCACGGGGGTGGAAAAAGAACATGGCTCGACCGGGGTTAGGGTTAGGGTTAGGGTTAGGGTATGGGACAGATGGCGAAATGCGGGATGAGAGATGCGGAGCTCCGCCCACAACTTATACGTCATAATGCGGAGTGGTCTCTGATTGGTTCAAAATGACATGTGATTTATTTTACGTCACTGGCACTGCAGACAATGTATAAATATAACGTTACTGTCTTGCCCTTTCAATTGCGCTTTGGATTGTGTTGATGGCACATTTGTTTAAATGGATTTTATGTGTGCCAATTGCAATTAGGAATTTTATGTAAGTTGTTTCATTAGTTACTTGTTTTCTTTGTATTTATTTAAATATAGTAGATTATATTGAATAAAAATACGATGAAAATATTTATTGAAGCTGCATGGCTAAGGAAAAAATGCAGAGACTTCTTTTGCACGAGCCAGTAGATGAACGTGTTTACCTTACGTTTACCATTAATATGACACAGATACACCTTCAAATTGCGTCACAAGTTATAGATTACCAGAGGATTACCAAATGATTAACTTAATTTTGACGCAGATGATCTATGGATCATCCGAAAAGGGTAATAGAGCTGATGGATTACCAAAGGATTAGCTTAACTTGGAAGCAGATGATCTATGGAAGAGCCGAAAGTGGTGCTGGAACTGATGAATTACCTTCACATATAGAATAATTGATCGGTTACCAAATGATTACCAGGAATTATTCTTAAACCATTGATATATACCTAAAAATGAGGCAATAAGTGATGGATTACCTAAGGATCACCAAAGGATTACCTAAGGATTACCAAAGGATTGCCAAACTTGACACATGGGAACTACGGAAGAGCCAAAAGTGATGATAGAATGGATGGATTACCATCAGCTTACCATTTATAAGACAAACATACACTTATAAATGTGCTAATGTGAAGAAACAAATGGGGGCTTACCGAAGCATAACCGGATACTTTAGCCCAAACTATTGTTAAAGACCTAACAGAGAGGCGTTATGCGATGCACTAACAAACAATTATCAAAACTTCGACATAGGTAAACTATGAAACAGCCGAAACGTACGATAAACGTAAAGAATTACCAAAGGATAACGATAACCATGCAGCATACAAATATTTTTATTTGCAAACGGTATGGCATACATGGCGGATTGCCAAAGATAACCAGATATTTAACCTAAAACCGGAACTTAGGACATACAGATTACCAGAGGATTACCATTAATTCGACAAAGATAAGCTACGAAACAGCCGAAAGTGCTGATATAATTAATAGGTTACCTTTCGTTTACCATAAATATGACACAGATACACCTTCAAAAAGGGGTCATAAGTTATAGATTACCAGAGGTTTACCCAAAGATTACCTACATTTCGACGCAGGTGATTTATGGTACATCCGAAAGGGGTAATAGAACTGATGGATTACCAAAGGATTAACTAAATTTGGAAGCAAATGATCTATGGAAAAGCCGAAAGTGATGCTAGAACTGATGGATTACCTTCATATATAGAATAATTGGTCGGTAACAATATGATAACCAGGAATTATTCTTAAAACATTGAAATAAACCGAATGGAACCGTAAGTAATGGATTACCTACGGTAAAGTATGACAAAAGTGATGAATAACCAAATGTTAACGAAGGGCATGAAACAAATACAGTATTACATATGCAATCGGGATGGATAAATTGGCGGATTACCAAGGATCAGCAGCTATTATACTCAAAACCAGAACTGAAAACATACAAATAATTTCAGATTACAATTAATTCGTCACAAATAACCTATGAAACAGGCGAAAGTGATTCTATAATTCATGGGTTACCTTAAGTGTACCATATATATGGCAAAGTTACACCTTTAAATGGGACCAAAAGTGATGGATTACTAAAGGAACGTCCTACCTTTTGAAGCAGATGATCTATGGAAAAACTGAAAGTGATGCTAGAACTGCTTGTTTACCTTCATAGAGAGAATAATTGGTGGATTACCAAATGATAACCAGGAATTATTCTTGAACCATTGATATATACCTGCGAACAAGTGATGGATTACATAAGGATTACCAGAAGATTACCTTAGGATTACCAAAGATTACCAAACTTTTGATACATTGGAACTACGGAAGAGCCGAAAATGATGAAAGAATTGATAGGTTAACTTCTATTTACCATAAAAATGACACAGATACACCTTCAAATTAGGTCATAAGCCGAAAGTAATGCTAGAACTGATGGATTACCATCATATATATAATAGTTGGTCGGTAACCAAATGATAACCAGTAATTATTCTTGACCATTGATATGTACCTACAAATGGGACCATAAGTGATGGATTACCTAATGATTATCAAACGATTACCTAAGGATTACCAGACACATTGGAACTACGACAGAGCCGAAAGGGTTGATAGAATTGATGGGTTACCTTCAGCTTGCCATGTATATGACAACCATGTACTATTAAATGTGTTAATGTGAAGATATTAAACGGCGGTTAACCGAAGTATAACCTGATATTTTATCCTAAATATTATTTAAGACCTAAAAGAGCGGCGTTATTTGATGAATTCACGAGCAATTATCAAAACTTCGGTAGCCAAATGATTACCAGGAGTTATTCTTAAACCATTGATATATACCTACAAATGAGACAATAAATGATGGATTACCAAAGGCTTTCCTAAGGATTACCATAGGATTACCAAAAGTTTGACACATTGGAACTACGACAGAGCCGAAAGTGATGATAAATTGATTGATTACCGTCAGCTTGCCATTTATATGACAAACATACACTAATAAATGGGCTAATGAGAAGAAATAAACGGCGGTTAACCGTAGCATGACCGGATACTTTAGCCCAAACTATTATTAAAGACCTAAAAGAGAGCGTTGTGTGATGAATAAACAAATAGTTATCAAAACTTTGACATAGGTTCACTATGAAACAGCCGAAAAGTATGATAAAAGTGAAGGATTACCAAAGGTACATGATAGGCATGCAACATATAGATTATTATATTTGCAAACGGGATGGCATAATTGGCAGATTGCCAAGGATACCCGGATACTTAAGTTAAAACCAGAATTTAGGACATACAGATTACCAGAGGATTACCATTAATTCGACAAAGATAAGCTACGAAACAGCCGAAAGTGATGATACAATTGAATAGTTACCTAACGTTTACTATTAATATGACATATATACACCTTCAAATGGGGTCATAAGTTATAGATTACCAGAGGATTACCAAAGGATTACCTACATTTGGTCGCAGATGATCTATGGAACATCGAACGGGGTAATAGAACTTATGGATTACCAAAAGATTACCTAAATTTTGAAGCAGATGATCTATGGAAAAGCCGAAAGTGATTCTGTAACTGATGGATTACCTTCATATATATAATAATTGGTAGGGTTAGGGTTAGGGTTAAGGGTTAGGGTTAGGGTTAGGGTTAGGGTAGGGAGAATATACGAAAAGTGTCGCAGCCAAAGTGTCGCAGCCGAGGCTTAGGGTTAGGGTTAGGGTTAAGGGTTAGGGTTAGGGGTAGGGTTAGGGCTACCTCCTGAAAATTTGGCATCCCGGGTTTCAAAATTTGGCATCGGGGTGTCAAAATTTGGCATTTTCAGTCAAATTCTGGCATCGGGGTATGAAATTCTGGCATTTTGGGGTGAAAATCTGGCTGGACGCTAATAAGTCAAAATTTGGCATCAAAAAGTGGCATTCATGTTTTTTTTCTTTAATAAGCTGTATTTTGCTGCAATAATGCCGGAATGGACAATGGAAGACCCAATATATTATTTAGTGTTATAAATTGTGCTTTTACCCCGTTTTGAAGGAACTTGTTCACAATTGTATTTTGCATGATTGAAAATTTGGCAACATAATTCTAAAGGGTCTTTGTGAATTATTTCAAGACTCAGTCTTTGATGCCATTTATTTTGTGCTGTATAATAAAAAGAGGCAGTAGAAGTGAATTTGTTGCTAGTGAGGGGTGTACAATAAGCAGATATAATAACATTAGACACTTCAGCAGCAATGGCAGTAGCAGAGAGGTAATTAACTACTATTAGTAAAGGAAAATGCAGCAGAATGTGAAGATTTTAAATTTTCAAGTGGACTAATATAAGTATGTAGGACTGCGGCAGAGGTCTTAAATTTTCAAAGCGGTCTCCGCTTACATATATACAACCATATAAGAACATGAGACTGTGGCTGAGATGCAAGTCTTATAATATCAAGCATACACTGGTTACAGATGTTTACTTATATTAGTGCTTAAGACTGTGGTAGGGAAGGATTTCTATGAGATATCTGATATACTAAATAAGATACCTAATATAGCATATAAGATATCTTATATAAAATAGCCGATATCTCATATTTTATATAAGATATCTTATTTATTTAATAAGATATCTTATTTAAAGATGCAGAAACGATATCTTACATGATATATAAGATATCTGATATTATACAAGATATCTTTTCTGTTATATTAGATATTTTATTTGGTATATTAGATATCTTATTTAGCATATCAGATATCTTATATATTTCGGTAAATAAGATATCTTATATCCTGTATCGGATATCTTTATTAATATATTAGATATCTTATACAGCATAAAATATATCTTATATAATATATAAGATATTTTATTTGCCTAAATATATAAGATATATTATTTGACAAATAAGATATCTAATATATTTTAACAAAATATATAATGAAGTCAAACTGTCAACGATGTTATTTAAGATATCCTATTTATCAAACGGAAATAAAAAATCTTATATGCTTAATAATATATTTGATATACCAATTTAGATATCTTATTTACTAATATAGATAAGATATCTTATATAACATAATATATAAGATATCTGATATGCTATTTAAAATGTATTATATGCTTTATTAGATATCTTATTTATTTTTTTAGATATCTTATTTAGCATATAAGATATCTGATATGTTTTAGTAAATAAGATATCTTAATTGACAATTCATATATCTTATTTAACATATCAGATATCTTATATATCATATCATCAGAATATCTGATACTAAGTATTTATCCATTATTCCTTAGACTTGACCGCTGTATCAAGAGAGTATCTGATGCTAAGTATTTATCAACAGACTTATACTAGAAACATGGTAGTGCAGTCAAGACCCATAATGAATATAATGATATCGACTGCGGCTGATACATAGATATTGGAAGAATGCATGGTAAGGCGGTCAAGACCCATAATAAATATTATGATGTTGACTGCGGCTCATACATATATATTGGAAGGAAGCATGGTAAGGCGGTCAAGACCCATAATAAATATAATGATATAGACTGCGGCGGAGACATATATATTGGAAGGATGCACGGTCAGGCGGTCAAGACCCAAAATGATAATAGTGATACAGACTGCGGCTGATACATATATATTGGAAGAATGCATGGTAAGGCGGTCAAGACCCATAATAAATATTATGATGTTGACTGCGGCTCATACATATATATTGGAAGGAAGCATGGTAAGGCGGTCAAGACCCATAATAAATATTATGATGTTGACTGCGGCTCATACATATATATTGGAAGGAAGCATGGTAAGGCGGTCAAGACCCATAATAAATATAATGATATAGACTGCGGCGGAGACATATATATTGGAAGGATGCACGGTCAGGCGGTCAAGACCCAAAATGATAATAGTGATACAGACTGCGGCTGATACATATATATTGGAAGAATGCATGGTAAGGCGGTCAAGACCCATAATAAAGATTATGATGTTGACTGCGGCTCATACATATATATTGGAAGGAAGCATGGTAAGGCGGTCAAGACCCATAATAAATATAATGATATAGACTGCGGCGGAGACATATATATTGGAAGGATGCACGGTCAGGCGGTCAAGACCCAAAATGATAATAGTGATACAGACTGCGGCTGATACATATATATTGGAAGAATGCATGGTAAGGCGGTCAAGACCCATAATAAATATTATGATATTAACTGCGGCGGATTCATATATATTGGAAGAATGCATGGTAAGGAGGTCAAGACCCATAATAAATATAATGATATTGACTACGGCGGATGCATATATATTGGAAGGAAGCATGGTAAGACAGTCAAGACCCATAATAAATATAATGATATTGACTGCGGCTGATACATATATATTGGAAGGAAGCGCGCTTAGGTGGTCATGATCCATAATGTATATAATAGTATAGACATTGGCTTATACGAATATACTGGTAGGAAGGATTGCAGCTGAGAAGAATATCTTAAATTATCAATCAGCTTTTTCTTATATGTTTACAACAAGGATAGTGTATGAGACTGCAATACAGATATGAGTCTTTAAATATCAAACCATATACCGGTTAAATATACCCTCTTATATAAGTATATAAGACTGCGGCAGAGATCAATTTCAGGAATTATCAAAGCGGACTCCGCTTATACATGTGTAGCAATATCAGTATATCAGACTGCGGCGGACTTGGAAATCTTAAAATATCAAAGCGTATATCGCTTAAAGATGTCCATTAATATAAGTATATATCAAAGCAGAGTTCGGTCTATGCAATATACCTACATTAATATATATAACTGCGGCAGGGAGGAATTATTTTAGTTTTAATGCAATGGTTGTAGAAAACCCTGCCAGTGTTTATTACTTGTTAGCAATTCAATACCATATTTTAATTGGGCTAATTTTAAACCCTGTTAGCCTAAAATACCAATTTTTGAAACCCTGATTTGGGGTACACATGCAAAACATTATTTATTTTTCATTCCAAAAGAGTCTACTACATGTTTTTATTAAAAATAAATAGTTTTAACACAGTTATGAACGTTGTGTAGATTAACAACACTGTTAGCCGCGATTAGCTTAGGAAAATTCATGTTAAAAACTAGCTCAAAATCAGCCCAAAATGGCCCAAATTTTGCACATATTTCTTTTATCTTCTATTATATTTCAATAAAAACACTTTCATTTGAAAGTAAATGAAGCAAATAAATCTGTATAAATATATTTATTTGTATAATATTATTAAAAAAGATTTTTTTTCAAAAAAAACTACCAATTTCGTGTCTGTTAGCCCAGAATGCCAAATTTTGACTTTTTTGCTCTCTAAAAATATTAATATCTTCAATAAATCTCAGTATATATGTTTGAAACTTTGGGAATCTTATTTTCTATCTAATATTGAAGTTTCCTGAAAATTTGGGGAAGATCTATTGAGAAATAAAAAAAGTTGAAATTTTGCGATTTTTTCATTTTATTCAGAGAGAATTTGTGGTCTACCAGGTGTACACCAGAAGACAACTTTCTTCCCTCGAAAATCTAGCAACTTTTTTGTTTGTGGGTGGGTTACAGATCTTTTCTATTAGATTAAAAAACATCGAGCTAATCGCCTAGGGCCAAAAAATCATACAAAACAGACCACTTTAAGGCCACAAAATAAGCAAAAGTTTAAAATTTGGCATCGAAATTTTACATATGACCAAAAATTTTACTTTAAATATACTGGTATAGGAAAACCAATGCTTGCATGAGATAAAACTCGTAAAAACGAACATTTTTTAAATGGGCGGCAAATAAATATCTCTAAAAATAAAAAAGTTATTAAAGGTAGAGTCAGCTAATCCAAATCAAAATTTGGCACCGGGACCCTAATTAGGGTTAGGGTTAGGGTATATGGGCGAAACGAGGTTGGGCACATATGCCCAAATAGGGTTAGGGTTAGGGGTTCGGGTTAGGGTTAGGGGTTAGGGTTAGGGTTAGGGTTAGGGTAAGGGGTTGAAACGAGGTTTGTCCAAGAATTTTGTCCAAAGCTCCGCCCACTTTATCACGTGACTTCGTTTTATCATAATCGCGTTGCATATGTATCGTGTTAAAATACCAGTACTTGTTTCACTTTGGATACAGAATGCTTATTAAGTGTTGGATGCTTTTCTTGTTATTCAAGTATGTTTGATTAATTTATCTTCGTATTTTAATCGCGAATAGTCGTTTTTGTCGCTAAATAATTTTAAAGGTGTCCCGTAGAAAAAAAACACAGCCATTATTTGCTTTCTTTCCTCCTTGTTTTCCCCGAAGGTACTCCGTTTTCCTGCCACTTGTCTGTATGGATTTGTTTCTGTTTCTGTCTGAATTTATCTTGGTACTTAGAAGTTATCTGTGTATGTCACGGGGGTGGAAAAAGAACATGGCTCGACCGGGGTTAGGGTTAGGGTTAGGGTATAGGACAGATGGCGAAATGCGGGATGAGAGATGCGGAGCTCCGCCCACAACTTATACGTCATAATGCGGAGTGGTCTCTGATTGGTTCAAAATGACATGTGATTTATTTTACGTCACTGGCACTGCAGACAATGTATAAATATAACGTTACTGTCTTGCCCTTTCAATTGCGCTTTGGATTGTGTTGATGGCACATTTGTTTAAATGGATTTTATGTGTGCCAATTGCAATTAGGAATTTTATGTAAGTTGTTTCATTAGTTACTTGTTTTCTTTGTATTTATTTAAATATAGTAGATTATATTGAATAAAAATACGATGAAAATATTTATTGAAGCTGCATGGCTAAGGAAAAAATGCAGAGACTTCTTTTGCACGAGCCAGTAGATGAACGTGTTTACCTTACGTTTACCATTAATATGACACAGATACACCTTCAAATTGCGTCACAAGTTATAGATTACCAGAGGATTACCAAATGATTAACTTAATTTTGACGCAGATGATCTATGGATCATCCGAAAAGGGTAATAGAGCTGATGGATTACCAAAGGATTAGCTTAACTTGGAAGCAGATGATCTATGGAAGAGCCGAAAGTGGTGCTGGAACTGATGAATTACCTTCACATATAGAATAATTGATCGGTTACCAAATGATTACCAGGAATTATTCTTAAACCATTGATATATACCTAAAAATGAGGCAATAAGTGATGGATTACCTAAGGATCACCAAAGGATTACCTAAGGATTACCAAAGGATTGCCAAACTTGACACATGGGAACTACGGAAGAGCCAAAAGTGATGATAGAATGGATGGATTACCATCAGCTTACCATTTATAAGACAAACATACACTTTTAAATGTGCTAATGTGAAGAAACAAATGGGGGCTTACCGAAGCATAACCGGATACTTTAGCCCAAACTATTGTTAAAGACCTAACAGAGAGGCGTTATGCGATGCACTAACAAACAATTATCAAAACTTCGACATAGGTAAACTATGAAACAGCCGAAACGTACGATAAACGTAAAGAATTACCAAAGGATAACGATAACCATGCAGCATACAAATATTTTTATTTGCAAACGGTATGGCATACATGGCGGATTGCAAAAGATAACCAGATATTTAACCTAAAACCGGAACTTAGGACATACAGATTACCAGAGGATTACCATTAATTCGACAAAGATAAGCTACGAAACAGCCGAAAGTGCTGATATAATTAATAGGTTACCTTTCGTTTACCATAAATATGACACAGATACACCTTCAAAAAGGGGTCATAAGTTATAGATTACCAGAGGTTTACCCAAAGATTACCTACATTTCGACGCAGGTGATTTATGGTACATCCGAAAGGGGTAATAGAACTGATGGATTACCAAAGGATTAACTAAATTTGGAAGCAAATGATCTATGGAAAAGCCGAAAGTGATGCTAGAACTGATGGATTACCTTCATATATAGAATAATTGGTCGGTAACAATATGATAACCAGGAATTATTCTTAAAACATTGAAATAAACCGAATGGAACCGTAAGTAATGGATTACCTACGGTAAAGTATGACAAAAGTGATGAATAACCAAATGTTAACGAAGGGCATGAAACAAATACAGTATTACATATGCAATCGGGATGGATAAATTGGCGGATTACCAAGGATCAGCAGCTATTATACTCAAAACCAGAACTGAAAACATACAAATAATTTCAGATTACAATTAATTCGTCACAAATAACCTATGAAACAGGCGAAAGTGATTCTATAATTCATGGGTTACCTTAAGTGTACCATATATATGGCAAAGTTACACCTTTAAATGGGACCAAAAGTGATGGATTACTAAAGGAACGTCCTACCTTTTGAAGCAGATGATCTATGGAAAAACTGAAAGTGATGCTAGAACTGCTTGTTTACCTTCATAGAGAGAATAATTGGTGGATTACCAAATGATAACCAGGAATTATTCTTGAACCATTGATATATACCTGCGAACAAGTGATGGATTACATAAGGATTACCAGAAGATTACCTTAGGATTACCAAAGATTACCAAACTTGTTCATTTCCTATGTTTTGAAAGTGATGCATCTTTCACTTATTTGTGAGTTTACGTATATGAACTAGAATGGGATTCCAGTCTAATCCTCTTTTAATTACAGTGAAACTTCGGAAACTTGGATAGCTCATTTACCTTTTTTATTCGAACTCGCACTTGAGACCCTGGAAAACCCATTCACTACCTTCAAATATCCATGTATTTTGATATTTTACGGAGGTTTTTCTGGTTTGATCTGTAAAATGCATGCTGTGTGTACTCATTAGAATTGCCTCCGTAAGGCGATTCTAATGAGAACCCACAACATACAGTAGAACTTCGATGGCTCGAAAACCGATGGCTCGTTTACCATGGCTGAGTCGAACCCGTTCTTGAGTCCCGATGGAATTTCCCTACATAAGAAATAGGAAGGGTAAAATTTAGGTTATTTTTGTCTTTTATCTTGCAAATATATGCTGCGTGTACTCATTTGAATCGCCTCGATGAGGCGTTTCTTATCAGTACACACAGTATACATTTTTCATTATAGAACTCCGAAAAGCTGTCCTAAAGTATGTCCTTATGCCTCCTGGCAATAGCCCTCAGTGACTCGAACTACCCCTGTCTGGAACAGATTTTCGTGGTCCCAAAGGTGTTCGAGCAATAAAAGTTAGACTGTACCTTTAGGTTTTGTAAGCTCGTATAGATTTTAAAGTAATCTCAAATATCAACAATTGTAGATCCAGATCAGACACTGCAAAGTGCGGCGTCTGATCAGGGCCTAAACTTTTTGCTTTAAAGTTAGACTATTTTCCCAGTCTACACTCGACCAATAATAATACTCTCAGTGCACGAAACATCATCATGTGAAAACGAAAGTGCCTGTATTGTTATCAGATCTCAGCTAGAGATTCTCAGTGTATATATTTTTATAGTAATAATGTTTTCATTCAATCGTGGTATTATTTCTGATCAGGCGGTGCACATGCGCATGGTTACACGAGCCTTTCCTAGCCACATGCCATAAGAACAGGTGTTCTCATGACACATCTCAAGTCTCTCAGCCGGATTATTAAAACAGACCGTGCCGTTATCTCTCATTGGGTCTCGGTAAGTAGGCGGGACTAAATTGGCCAATGGCAGTTCAAAAATTATAAACCCGCTGCAATTGCTAGATAGTGTTGACCTTGATGAAACTCAGTCAAATTACACAATGCAGGCTCCTGTTAAAGGCAAACACATGTAGAAAAAGTTTTGTGGGCGTGGTTTGCTCATTATTTTTTCCGTCTCCTTATTATACATTTGTTTCGCAATGGTTTTGACTTTGGTGTAAGCTGAGCGCAAAACTCTCATCGAGGCGGTTCTAACGAGTACCCACAATCTGTATTTTAGAGCAGAAACACAATCTATATTTTAGAGCAGACATAAGAAAAACATCGCAATTTTTCATCTTAAAATTTTAGTTTATTTCGGCGGTAAAGTTTTAAATGTATTTGTATAGGAGTGTTTTCGTAATGTTTGAAAGACTGAGATCGCTTGGGAAGATCCCTAATCGGGAGCTGATCTCCAGGTCATATGTCGACTGGGATCGATTCTGACAGCTCTTTCGCACAACGAGAGTCAATATTGTTTTCTAGGAAGTGTGGCACTTACATTGCCGTAGTGACATTATTCGTGTTACAAGGTGGGCAAGTATACTTTCCTTCTTTCTTTGCGCACAACTCGAAAATACAGTGAAATTCCACTATGCAGACCACCTTAACTTAAGACTAATTCTGCTTTAAAACACTTATTTGATGCATGCAGTTATTATTTCGGTGAGTTTCTTGCACACAATATCCTCTGGTCAGTGACCACATTTGGGACTGTACTAAAGTGGTCTTAAAGACCATTTTTTTTACAATCCCAAAGGTCTTAATATAGTATTTTTACTGTAATGTTTTGATCGTGGGGTCGATTGTTTATCAGTCGACTCAAAGTACTAAAGGATCAAGAAGTTCTCTGCCATTATCCGCATGATTAACATTGACAGTTCAAACAAATCCTAGCCGGCCTCGACAGCTCAGTCGGATGCGCGTCTCACTGGTGATCAGGAGGACGCGGGTTCGGTACCTGCCGGGGTCGGTAACATTCTTTCGTGGAGATTGATCATGAAATCTTTTCTACGGTCATTCTCTCCCTTCCGTTGGTTCAAGAACGGCAGTTGTCAGTTTCTGGCGAAAGAATGGGCACTGTACTGGTTAACCGCTTACATTTAATATGTTCTTTAAAAGGGTTATCCTTTGGAAGCAAAGAATACACCACAGAACTGGAAAATATGAAGTGTACATGTTTTCTGGGCCAGACTAGCTAGTTTCGGCCATTTAGGCCTCATCAGCCTGTCCAAGAAAAGTGTGGATAGGTAAACTGACCGGCTCAAAAATGGCATAAAATAATGCTGACTGGGCCGTTAAACTTCAGTACAAAAAAAAAACAGTCAAACAATTCAAGATGACAATTATTTATTGTCGCTATACACGGCCTTATAATTTTTTTTTATCGTCCAGACATAGGTTGTTTTTGACATTCTCATTTATACTCCAAGCCGGTCCCGCATATCGGGGCTTGAAGAAATAGATGCTGCCTGTTGCTTCCACGCAGAGCTGAAACCAACCACACACGAGTACTGGTAAACCGCGAAGAGGATCTAAGTCTGCCCAGGCAAAGCGGTGCGAGTCGAACCGTCCATGCTTATAAACCCTATTGGTTTCATTGGACGACAGTGTTTGAGATGTTATCTCATCTCAATGTCGGATAACAGTTCCACTAAATTGGTAGCAACGTCTCCAAAATGACCTATACATTGTTGATAGGGACGTTAAGCCTCAAAGCAACAATTATACTCAAAACATAGGTTGTTGTTGAGATTCTTATTTATGCTCCAAATATAGGTTGGGATAACTCGATACAACCGCCTCATCGAGGCAATTCTAATAAGTAATAAGAACCTATGGTTTGGAGCAGAAGTGTGAAAAGTGTAAAATGTATGCTGTGGGTACTCATAAGAATTGCGTCAGTAAGGCAATTCTAATGAGAACCCACAACATACCTTTAGGTTGTGTAAGATCGTAAAGATTTTAAAGGGATATCCATTATGCTTCATGACCACTATGATTGAACCTCAGTTATTCCGGCTTCCACTATTTCAAACAATTTTTTATGGTCCCCAATGTTTTCGAGTTGTCGAAGAACAACTGCAGCATTGTTTACTGGGACATTAAACAAACAAGAAATTAATCAGTTGAAAACGTTTTTTAAGGCATCGAACATTATATATATATTTTAAAACTTTTTGTATCCATCAGTATCTAGAATCAAGTAAGCCACGTCATGAGATAAACTTGCGTTTGTTGGCCACGACCAGGTTGTACTAAAGTCAGCCTGCTCAGCGTCAGTCTCTACCTACAAGTTTTGTACTAGGCAAGAAGCCAACAACAAAGGCACTGACCAGGCTGCAATACGCAGTCTGTCCAGCGCCTTTCTGGTGGCATACGCATAAGACAAGTTTTCTCATGATGCGGATTATTTACATACACATACACTTTACGAGTTTGAATAAAGGATATCTTTTCATTCCTTCTCCAGTGTTGCCTTCAGCTAAGTTCCACGTATGTTTTTGCATTCTCATTAATAGTTCTTTACATTCCTTCCTTTTGTTTTCTAATGATGTCTTTGATCTTTTCCGTCAGATAGGATATTTGACTACATCGAACATTTAGACATGTAGCATCTTTAAAAGCTTGAAGTATCCAAAATCAAATGAGCCACGTCGTGATAAAACCTGCGTTTAGTGGCCAATACCAGGTTATACCAAAGTCAGATAGCCCTCAGTTTTGTACAAGGCAAAACGTGACCAACAAAGGCGCTGACCAGGCTGCGAAGCTCGGGCTGTACGCGCCGTTGTTCCAATATGCCATAAGACAGTTTTTTGATGATGCGGCTCAAATGTTAAATCTTTCATTTTAATTTCTTTATCCACATACTCATTACAAAAACACGCCTATAGAATTGCATTGAAAACTATACTACCGAAAATGAATATTCTTCCGTAAGCTTTTGATATCAGAAAACTTCTGCACCAAACATATATTGTGTGTACTCGTTTAAACCGTCTCGGCGAGGCGGTTCTAACGAGTACACATGATCTATGTTTTTGAGCAGAAATAAGAAAATAAGTTTCCGAAATCAAATTTACCACGTCGTGAGACAACCTGTCTTGGGCGGTGAAGCCCAGATTATACTAAAGCCAGTCTGCTCAGCTTCGGTAGATAGCTACCATCTTGTACAAGGCAAAATGTGAACAACAAAGGCGCTGATCAGGCTGCAAAGCACAGTCTGTCCAGCACCTTTGTTGGTCCAATATGCCATAAGAGTTTACTCACGATGCAGCTCTAATGTCTTATCTTTCATTTTAATCTCTTGAACCCTACATTCCTTACGAAAACACGCCTATACAAATGTATTGAAAATAATATCACCCCAAATATAAAATTTCCTATTAAACTGCTGATATTCTTAAAACTTCTAAACAAAACATAGATTGCGGGTACGCGATAAAACCGCCTCATCCAGGCGGTTCTAACGAGTACCCACCATCTACAGTTTAAGCAGTAATAAGAAAAACAACGTATAACCCTTTAAACCTCCAGTTTTGCTAAATAAAGTGAGATTGAAGGGGGTCAAAATTAAATAGGCAGATTTTCGTGACGTTAAATTAGAATTAAGGTTGTCTTTGGGTTTATGAATTATAATTCAGTTGCTCTTTATATTCTTTTTTCTGTTTCTCAATTTTTTGTCTTCTGTTGATGCCTTTGATCTTGTCCGTCAGGTAGTTTCTCATGGTTGTTACCGCCCCTTCTGGCTTCCAATTTTTGGGCCAAATACCCTCTTTGATGCCTTCGGAAAACAGCTTGTCAGCATCCTCAACGCGGCCTGAAAAGAGAAAGAATATCTGAATAAACAATTACTATACAATATACAATATATGGAGAATCAAGAAACTGTACACAGACATAAAAACAAAGGCGCAACCGCGACAAAATATGATTCACTATTTGAAACCACTCAGTCAAATGCATTTCCTGAGGTCGTCGACTTATATTGCCAGGCTGCCTACGTCATGAAAAGAAAAAAACGATATCTTAATATAGCTCTACGCGGTCACGTAACGACTTTCAGACAAATAGCGAATCTTCATATCCAAAATGGTTAATTTTTATATAAACATGTATGATATAGGTATTATTTATACGTCAAATATAGGTTGTAGGTACTCGTTAGAACCGCCTCATAGAGGCGAATCTTACGAGTACCCACAGCTTATATCTTGGAGCAGAAATAAGAAAAATATTGAATACCCCTGTAAACCCTGCATGGTTTTCTCGATATAAAGTGTGGATATTGGAGGTGTTTATTTCACTGACTTAATTCACGAAAATGATTAGGCCTAAACTAGCTAGTCTGGTCCATAAAAATTGTAAACTCCATAAATGCCGAGGAAAACTACACCTGAAAATGCCATCTGCTATATCGTCTGCTGATCTTCTTGCAACTATTTAAAATTATTTTTTCATCCAGGAATACAGTGGGGACCCAAATCAGAAGGTTCCTAGTGTTGCAGTCTGATCTGGATCCACATTGTTTGAAAAAAAGTTTGAAGTAATCGGCATACGACAAAGCAGACGACCAGACAATAAAAGCAGTGTTAGTCGGTCCTCCGTCCTTGCTTATAAACCATATCGGTCAGGGTTTGAGTTGTCGTTTCATCTCAATGACGGGTAAAAGTACTACAAAATTGGAAGCAACGTCTCCAAAATGACTTATACAGTGTTGATGCGGACGTTAAACCTCAAATCAGACAAACAAACAGATGAAATGCTGAATTCTATTTTCTGGGAACAAATAAGAAGATCTGGTGTTAAGACCAAAAGATGCAGATAAATGACAGACAGTGAAGACCCTGATTATACTGAGAAGAAGTAGTCTGAACTGGGCCTGCACTGTTTGCCTAGACCAGGAATTCCCGAAATCTTAGGATCATTTCTGTAGATGTTACAAAAATGCCCAAGCCTCCTTGACCTATTTTGTAAGAGCGCTGTCTCACTTAGCCTCTCAACGTTGTGGTTCAAGTTTTGCTCAGACCATATTTGAGAAGAAGGACAGGTAGTTTTTCTCCGTGTACTCCGTTTTCGCTGACAGGCTGGAAATAAGTCAAATAATCTTGAAAGGACCATAAAACCGAACAAAAAATGTACTCGACACCACAAAACGGACTTTTACCTCTGAACATGAAAAAAATGGTGAAATACGCAAAGAGATAATGGTTTCACCTGTCAGATTATGCATTTTCACGCACTTCGTACACATTTGTTTGTCCAAAATCGATGTCGTTACAGCCATGCTGCAGGATGCTGAAATTAGTGCCGTCCATTAATTGTTCATTATTGGATTTCATATAAACGCTATAGTTTCTCTTAATCCTTGTCCTCATGAGCCCGGATCTGCCTTATTTTGCAAACGATGCAGATCCAGATCAGATGGCTTCCGAAGCCTTCCGATCAGGATCTACAGTGTTTGTCATTCAAATTGTGAATTGGTTGCAATAATTTGCCTCAAGAAATCTGATTGGTGAATAATCGGTAGTGGGTGTGGCAGATTATACTATTCAGCAGGACAAGGGTTAAAATCGATGCCCAAAATAATTTCCAAAGAGTTAAAAAGTAGTGAGGTGGAGATTAGAAACTACTGTTTTGTAAATACGACAAATAACGATTTTGATCACGAAAATACGTCTATCATTGCTTGAACAAGTCCGTGAAATTAACACACCGCTAAACCCCACTTTATACAGAGAAAACTGAGTAAACATTATTGTGCTTGTTTCCTCAATGAGGCGGTTCTAACGAGCACCCACAACCTATGTTTGCAGTGAAAATTAGATAAATATCACGGATTTTCCTCAGAAAAGAAGCTGTTTTGAAGACAGGAAAAAAATGGGATGTTGCACCGTGTGTTCATTACGCAAACATGCCTATACAAGTACATTGCTACCTTAACCACCGAAACAATGAAAATTTTATGATGAAAAATTGTGATATTTTTCTTATTTTTTATCCAAATATATGTTGTGGGCACTCGTTAGAACCGCCTAATCGAGGCGGTTCTAACGAGTACCCTCAATCTATATTTTAGAGCAGAAATAAGAAAAATAAGGTATTCCACAACCTATGTTTGCAGTGAAAATTAGATAAATATCACGGATTTTCCTCAGAAAAGAAGCGGGAAATAATTGGTATGTTGCACCGTGTGTTCATTACGCAAACATGCCTATACATTTACATTGCTACCTTTATCAACGAAAAAATGAAAATTTTATGATGAAAAATTGTGATATTTTTCTTATTTCTGATCCAAATATAGATTGTGGGCACTCGTTAGAATCGCTTCATCGAGGGGGTTCTAACGAGTACCCACAATCTATATTTTAGAGCAGAAATAAGAAAAAAAGGTATACCCCCGGAAACCCAAGTTTTACTATATAAAAGTGGGGTTCAAGGAGGTCAAAATTACATAGGCGTGTTTGCGTGATGATCGTAATGATTCTTCTGTCCCCCTTAAACATGACTTTTCATATAGTAAAACTGGGGTTCAAGGGGTATACATTTTTCTTCTTTCTGCCTCGGTAACATAGATTGTGGGTACTCGAAGCGGTTTTAACAAGTTCCACCAGTCTATGTTTAAAGCAACAAGTATGGAAAAAATACCAGATTTGAGTGGTACTGGTTTGAACCGCTTCGGCAGTAAGGGTTAGAACCGCCTCACAAACATAGGTTGTGGTACTCGTTACAACCGTCTCAGCGAGGTGGTTTCAAAGAGTTCCCACAATCTATGTTTTGAGCAAAAATATTAGAATTTTTTATCTGCAAATTTTTATTTTTTGGTGGTAAAATTTGCCAAAATATTTGAATAGGTGTGTTTTTGTAATCCCTCAGAATGAAAAACTGTGTCAGTTGGTCAGTTAGTCACTCTATAAAGCAATCAATCAATCAATCAATCAATCAACGATTGGCTAAACAATCAATGTATTAAGAAGGTAAAAGGTAAATAAAGTGAATGATCACCCCTAAATCCCAATTTATAAAGATAACTGGGGTTTACGGTTGTAATTATTATTTTTCTTATTTCTGGCCCAGGATATAGGTTGTTGGTACTCGTTAGAAACGTCTCAGTGAGGGGGTTCTAGCGACCAACTACAAATTTTGTTTGCAGTATACTTAAGATCATTCGCCATTGTCATTTTGGAGTTATCATCACGAAAAACACGTCTATATAATTTTGACCCCCTTGAACCCCACTTTTATATAGTAAAACTGGGTTTCACAGGGGTAAACCTTATTTTTCTTATTTCTGCTCCAAACTATAGATTGTGGGTACTCGTTAGAACCGATGAGGCGGTTCTAAAGAGTATCCAGAATTTATATTTTGAGCAGAAATTAGAAAACTATCACACATTAACCATTTAAAATGTTCGCTTTTTCGGCGGTGAAGGTTACAATGTATTTGTAAAGGCGTGTTTTCGTAATGGAAAGACTACACTATGTCACACAGGTGTGTTATCGTAATGCCGACGAAGCAGCAAAAACAAAGAAGGAAGCTAATAAACATATTTTACCTGTTGCACCTTTGTTCTTGGACATCCAGTAATGAATGAAGTAGAGCTGTACCGGTTTAATTTTTTCCCTTTCCTTGTTGTATTTCACCGATTTTTCAAAACTGGCTAGAGCCAATTTCAACGACTCATTTTTTAAGTCACATATTTTCGTTGGAAGTATGACCATTTTTGGTGTCGATGATTTTGGCTCATTCATATATTGACTCATGACTGGATTGAAATTTTTCTGGACTATCTCAACGCATGATTCGTCATCCATTTTTTGTTGCATTTCTTCTTTAGCTTTTACCATTTCTGTGTATACACTTTCTTGAATTTCCATTGACATATTTTGCTTGAAATCGGATAAATCCTCAGGAATTTTGCCATTAATTTCTTCCTTGAGTTTATCTATTTCTGTCTGTACAGTTATTGAGACACTTTCCTTAATTTCAGTGCTTGTATTTGCCTTAAAATCCGACATCTCCTCGGAAATTGTTTCACGTATTCCCTTTTCAATGTTCTGCAAACGCTTATTAAAATCACTTAATGCTTCCATTACAAATTCTTCCAGCGCTTCGAATTTATCGTCTAAATCCCAACCTTCCGCCATGGTGCTCACTTCAGATCTGAAGCAAGACTACAGCATTGAATTATTTACGCATGCGCCTGGACAACCATGGAAACTGATAGCGCAGACATCGCTGACAGCACCGACATCACATAAATTTTCAGTGGTAAATCCTTCATTTATGACCGTTGTTGTCGATGTCAGCGCTGTCAGCATCATATGAATATTGAATACTGTAGCAAGCGTGTTTATTGCATACATTTTTAAAATGGGTATTAAACTAACATATGTTTGTGCAAATGCTGGATATTTTTAATTGTAAATATGTGCCTGTTGCACTCGATATTTCTTGTAAGTTAATCTTTTGCATTCTTAAATTTTAAGAATCACGATATATAAAATATACTAATCAAAGCACTGCCTTCTGATGGGTCGATTTTCTCTGAGCTGGAAGAAAAGTCCTGAACTAAGAATAAAGTTGCTTCGTTTAACCCTTAAATTCCAGTATTTCATTACCATAACACACAAGTGCGACAATGTGCATTTATTCATATATCCAAAGTGGCTAATTTTCTGATTGAAAATCCGCGATTTTTTTTCTTAATTCTACTTCAAACATAGGTTGTGGGTGCTCATTAGAAGCGCCTCACTGAGGCTGTTCTAATGAGTGTCCACAACCTATGTCTTGCAGAAGAAATAAGAAAAATGATGTAAATCCCGATAAACCCCAATTTTCTCTCTATAAAGTAAGGTTGAGGGGGGGGGGGATCTTAATTTTACTGACTTGTTCACGTGATGTAAAGCAAAAGGTAGACCTGATAAGGTGCAACGTTATGCGGCGTCAGATCTTGATGGATAATTTCTAACAGTGCCCAAGTGTACGAGCTAAGTCTAGAATACTTTTTACACAGCACTCCGATGTCCCAGGGAGAGAACTTAGTACTGCTATAAATAACCGGTACCTAGATTTTGTACATGGTCAGGGACAGTCGTATGGTCAATAGCAGAATGGGAGCTTCTTTGGGTCGAATGATCAGGCAATGTCCCGTTCATAAGCTCAGCCAGATTTAATGTTTTACACAGTGCTTCCACTAGACTTCCCCAAGTCTCTTCTGTAACATTTTTACCTTTTTATATATATCAAATGAAAGTACTTTCAAACAAAAATATGTGAAACAGAAGCAAAGGTAACAACCAGAAATCGATACAGTTAACCTACACTACCATCAGAGACACCAAAGGGAAAGAAACACAAACATGAAATACAAAAGCGGAAAGCCAAACGGACAGTCACTTTCCCACAAAATGGTCAACTGGCTATAAAAAGCATATATAAGCACACACATGCCAAGACAAACCGTAACAAAAAGCGTGACAGTAGAACCGACTTTGAACGGTCAGTGAAACGAATTCCACTTGGGGGGGGGGGGGGGGGGGCTATAGCTTTTTTTACGCGGCCGCAATCCTAGCCCTTACTTCCGTCGCGATTTAGACAAAATTGTTCAGTACGCATGAAGGCGTCCTAACTGATCAGTGCAAAATCTCCGAGAACACAAAAATCAAACAGCCACAGAGATGATATAACGATGAGGACTCGACAGCAAGAAACCACTGAAATGCTTGAGCAAAAGAAAACCAACAGTTAGACTCCGATTGGCTCTATCAGAGACAGAGCATCAGACACCAACCAACATAACACAAGATTAAAAAGTCTCTCTCATTCTCAGTCAGCTTTTATGCTGGAACCGACTTAATCTGAGGTCTGATCCACTTGAGTACAATTAAACAGGGAAGTAGTTTAGGTCGTAGAACCAAAGCGTTAATCCAAAATCGTTAATCCATAGACAAAAGGGCAAACATCAATGTTCGGATCAACAGACATGGACTCCAGAAGAGCGTAATCAGGCGTCCGCGGATATTAAGCAAATTTGTCAACCCTCATTTAGTTACCTACCATGTATGCAGTTTGTTGTATAACATTTATGTTGTACCCAATACTGTTATATTGAAGAATGATTTTACTAAATTGGGTACCGAAGTCACTGCATTTATATATTTTCGGAATGCCCGTAAAACCAACTTCATACAGGGACAATGGGGTTTACAGGGGGCGTACATTGTTTTCCTTATTTCTGCTAAAACGTAGATACAATGGAAACATTGAGGCTGATCCATCGAGCTCACACAATCAACATGTATGTTTTAAGACGTGAGAAGAAAAGTATTTCAATTTTCCATTTCTAAAGCTGTGGAGAAAAAACAACGTAAAGTATTTCATGTAGAATGTAAAATGAAGACCAAAACAAAAGGACTCGTTATAGAAGGAAGTTCTCTTCCAAAATCGCTATGTCACAAAAAGGTTACCATTTTAGCTTGCCCAAACTGTGTGTCAAGTGGGACACCAATGGACAGCAGAAACCGATAAAAATGAGAAGTAAGTGTGTGGTTAATGTTTTGAGCTTAAATGGCTCGAACACCTTTACACTGGGACCTAAACAATTGTTCGAGACAAGGGCAGTTCGAGCCATCGACAGTCAAATATAATGAGGATATTTCGGTATTCCTTTCAGCTTTCTAGGTCATTAGAATCGACTCATGAGAACACACAATATACCGTTTCAAGATAAAACACGAAAAATCCCTTAACTATACCTAAATATTTGTCACTTGGATGTGTGTGAAGAATTACCTAGGGACTCAAGAATTTGGTTGAAAACAGCCATTGTAACGGAGCCATCAGTGTTTGAGCCATTGAAGTTTGACTGTTTAAAGTTTTGCAACAGGTATCATTGTAATAGTTTTCGCACTTATCTTTATAGAAAAAAAATGCAATCACGCAGAACAATATTGCTATCCAGACATAACAGATGTGCAATAAAAATAAAATTCAGAGTCGTTTCAACATTACATAAACAGGACAATATAGTGGACACCTGGAAATCCCCACGTTCAATAGAGAAAAGTGAAGCTTACAAGGGGTTACATATTGTTCTTATTTCTGCTAAAGATATAGATTGTGCACATGTGCAATCTTTAGAACAGCCTCTAACAAGCACCCACAATCTATACAATCTGTTCGGAACAGACATCACGTGAACAAGTCCGTGAAATGAAAACCCCCTAAACCCCACATTATATAGAGATAACTGGGGTATACGGGGGTAAACATTATTTCCTTTATTTCTTCTCCAAGACATAGCTTGTGGGTACTCGTTAGAACAGCCTCAATGAGGCGGTTCTAACGAGCACACACAACCTATATTAGGAACATTTATAAGAAAAATATCAATGATTTTCATCAGAAAAGTAGCCAATTTGGAGATGTGAAAAATGCACAATATCGCACGGGTGAGTTATCGTAATGAATGAAGAAAAGTCGTAATTTATCATGTGGAAAAATCATTCCTAAAACTACAAAATAGTGTTTTATTATTACATAGGCATATTATCGATTTTGCAAGACATTAGAACACCAAAATATATTGGATTAGACATTTTATTTTGTTAGTGTCACAACATTGATTTCCTCAGACTGCATAAATGTTCGTTTTGGTGCATGTTTTGTTTTTAAATGACAGTATTCAAATATATGGGCTGCATGATGCTTCCACGCAGAGCTGAATCCGGCCCGCACACTACTACCGGTAAACCGCTCAGGGGATCTGGGCCTGTCCGGGAACCGCGGTGCGAGGTGGACAACCCATGCTAATAACCCTATTGGTTTCATTGGGCGACAGGGCTTGAGATGTCATTTCATCTCAATGTCGGGTAAAAGTCCCACAAAATTGGAAGCAACGTCTCCAAAATGACCTTTACAGTGTTGACGGGGACGTTAAAGCTCAAATCAAACAAACAAAATCAGGGAAGTTTAACAGTATGCTTATGTTGAGAAGGATATAGCACCTCTGTCAAACTCTGATATGTTTGGGGTGGGGGCATATTTCTTTCATGTCACATTATAAGTCAAAGTGGAGCGATTGTCTTAATGTCTTACAATGTTGTTGTTAGCATTTCAAATCCATAGAAACATACAGGTATTAGCTCATAACGAATTTAAGTAAACACTTTTCATATTTGAAGTATAATTCCAGCCGGTCATATGAGACACTTCATGAGGGTTATACAAAACCTCATCGTGGGCTATTTGACATACTGCATAAACTTGCAAACTTAATCTCGTCATAGCGATCAGCACGTAAACATGTCCATGCAATCCCACTTTAGATAGAGAAAAGTGAGGTTTACCAGGGTGGACATTATTTTGTTATATCTGCGCTAAAACATAGATTGTGGGTGCGCATTGGAACCTCCTCGCTGAGGCTCAAAGCATAGATTGTGGGTACTCATATTAAGCGCCTCGTCGAGACTGTTCTAACGACTGCCCACATTGTATGTTTTGAGCAGAGAATTAAGAATATTATCACAACATATCTGATAAACGCCAGTGTTTGATCTATATAAAGTCGCCTTATATAGCATAGGCGTGTTATCCTATGGTTAAGAAAACAAATCCACAATAAAAGATTAAATTATCGGCGCTCTATGCGGTTTTTCCACCCTAATGTAAATAAATCATGATAACAAGCTCTGGAGTCCGTCTAAACAATATTCTCACTCCTTTCTGGCAATCATCTGCAGGAAAGGTGAATTGATTCGTTCAATTACAACAAGTCTGTTAATTTCACAATTTTCATACATATATTTTTTATGTAAACCATTAATTCTACAGTTGAAAATTAATTAACAGACTTGGGTAAGTCTACGCTTTGACGTCACAGGAAAAATACTTGCGCTGCTATAAATAATCGTTATTTGGGTTAGACATGGTCAGACATAATCACGCGGACAATAGCGGTTAGTTGGTAACTGTGCACTGTAACACTTTAAAGGTCTCACTATAAAAAAAGGTATTCAATGTTTTCCAGAAAAGTTATCTAGCAAACATTTTATATTAATTAACGTTGAAACAACGTTGAAACACTGTGTTGTTTCAACGTCGATACAGCGTTGGGTCAATGATGTTTGTCTACATGGCATGTATTTATGCATTTTCTTCCGCTAGCCAATTTTCTTCAGCTGCATCATGATCCAGTTGACTTTTGCATGTGGTCTGGCAGTTATACGTACCTCCCCTCGCTCGTTCATGCAGTGCTGGACTATTTTTCATGTTACTTTCTTACCGTGTTCGATAATTCCCTTTAGTCTCTCAGTAAGGTCCGTCACACTATGACAGTTTAGTTTGTTTGTTTGTTAGAGTTGAGGTTTAACGTCCCGGTCAATATTTTAAAGGTTATTTTGGAGACGTTGCTTCCAATTTTGTGGGACTTTTACCCGATGAAAGACATCTCAAGCCCTGTCGCCCAATGAAACCAATAGGGTTTATAAGCATGGACGGTCCGACTCGTGCGCACCGCTTTGCCTGGGCAGGCTTAGATCCTCTAATCGGTTTACCAGTACTCGTTTGCGGGTCGGATTCAGCTCTGCGATGCAGTCCATATATTTCTTCAAATAAAAATCAAAAATGAGTTCCTTTAAGAGCAATGAAAACATTCATAAGAAAGAAGATGGGTCATACTACGTAGTTTCGGCTAATAAAGCCTCATCAGTGACCCTATAATGATCCGGCAAAGAAAGCCAGAGGAAGCATACTGCAATTTTGCGAATTTCGAATAGGCAGTCGATTCAAAGACTGATATAAATCAAAATGGGGTCCAGATAATTAAAAACCTGTCTAGAATATGAGTCTAAACCAATAATTTATTTCCGATTACTCAGAATATTCACGCTGATCTCAAAGGACCAAAAGTAAAATATAAACTGCACTATGGTTGATGTACGGGGAGACGTTTTACGGCCGCCACACGGCACAACACCAGCTGCAGTGAAGGCAAATAAAAATCAAAAATGAGTTCCTTTAAGAGCAATGAAAACATTCATAAGAAAGAAGATGGGTCATACTACGTAGTTTCGGCTAATAAAGCCTCATCAGTGACCCGATGGGCGACGGCCGATGACAGTTTAGTAATTCTCCCCGATTGTATGATCCCTTTCAAAAACGCCATGAAAACATACGGTAATGCTTCTTTTGAACAGTTGTACACGAGGGCAATGTACACCATAACGATGTGTGAGATAGGTTAAAGGCTTACTTTCGCTTGAATTATTTATAAGTTGCAAACCATCTTATTGAACAGCAAGCAGTGCTCTTGACGAATAGTTTGTACATGGTTTACTGGGTACAAAATGACATGCCGTCGGGCATGCGCGCGCATTTATAAACGCTTTATTATGCGCTACCAAGTTCTTTGCCCCTCCTCCTCACCCAGCCCTGACACACAATTTAATTTCCATCTTCTACATAAACGGTGTTACAAGTTTGCCAGTATTCAGCATGACCTTTTTGACAGCGTTGATAAATAAGCCCACTGGTACATCACCTTATTAACAAGTCCATGTAATGAACACCCATCTTCATCCCACTTTAAACAGAGAAAACTTGGGTATATATACGATGGTATACCTGATTTATTCCCATTTCTGTTGATTTACATATGTTGTGGGTACTAGTTAGAACTGCCTCACGATTCTAACGAACACCATCAACCAAAATATGTTGGAGAAGAATAAGAAAATATCACAATTTTGTGTCAGTAATAGTCTATTTGAGATATGAAAATAGCATATGTAACACGAGTGTGTTATAGTAAGAAGTACTAAGCATGTTCCGTCACAAAATGACATACATAACCAAAAGGCACTCGTACGATATATTGCATTATTCTCACATCTCCAAAATGGCCACTTTTCTGATGAAAATTCATATTTTTTTTTATTATTTATACTCCAAGACATAGATTGTGGGTACACGTTAGAATCGCCTCATTAAGGCAGTTCTAACGAGGAACCACAACCTATATCTTGGAGCAGAGATATTAAAAGTAATGCATACCGTGTTATGTAAAAGATAGTAATCTAATAATGTGTAACCCCAATGCTAACACGTACATGTACATATATGTGATCGCCCCCGCCCAAAGGGGCTTGAAGAAATATATGGGATGCATGATGCTTACACGCAGAGCTGCAACCGGCCCGCACACTAGTACTGGTAAACCGCTTAGAGGATCTAAGCCTGTCCAGGAACCGCGGTGCGAGGCGGACCGTCCATGCTATTGATTTTTATCACTTAATGGTCTGTACTTTAGGCAAAGCATTGTAGACTCAGATCAGACACTGCGCTCTACAACGTCTCATTTTGGTCTACACTGTTTGCCAAGGTTCCCAAAATTATCCCCGATGCATATATAGAGGATCTAACAAGAGTGTTCATGTATTACTGAATTTGCTAAACGAGTTGAGGAAAAGGGATAAATTTAATGCCTTATCCGCAACGAGTTTAGTAAATTCAAAAATACTTGAGCACGAATGCCAGATTCTAGTTATCATTTGACTTTAAAAACGCACCTTATTCACGATTTGTTGACGAAAATGTCAATATTCCGTCATTGGTCGATAATGACATCGTACTTGTAACGTTAAGAGGCGCTTCTAATTAATTTGCATATTTAATCCACTAGTGGATTACGGAATTTATTACATGGCGTTATTACACTCTAAGACGCGACGTCATGTGATAAATGGGTTAAACAGTACTACTTACAATAAGCCTTATAATATCACTATTCCAACACATATACCTAACTTCTCCCTAATTCGGGAACTGTTCCTCCAATCTTCAATCCTATCGCTTACCCTAACGCTGTCCCTAATCCTTAGCCCTAACTCCAAACTCAACCTTAACCATAACATTGTCTTAACTAGCACAATTCTTCTAATCCTACTCTAACCCTAACTGTTCTTACCCTAACCGTTACATCGCCCAAGCAAAGTTCCGTCCCTAACTCTATCCCCAGTGTTGATTCCAATCCCTAACCTGGCTGAACCTATCCCTTAACCCTAACCATAACACCAAACAAGTCCAAAAAGCATTTCTTTAAATCTTATCCAACCTATCTCTGTCCCTATAGTTACAATAACATTTATCATATATGTTTTTAACATTCTCCATAACCATATGTGATCCCCAAACCTTTAGCCTATATCCAGCCCCAATCCAACCATAACTGTATCCCTAAAAACCATGACCATATCCATACACTTAAGTTATCTTCTTCTATCAAACCCTAATCCTTTCCCATCCCTATCCGAACCTGCTCCCGAACAATATCCCTTGTCTTAACCCAACCCTAACACGTAAGTTATTCCAAAACCCTTATCCTATTTTCAACCCCAATCCAACCCTAGCCCTATTCCCAAATCACAACCCTATCCCTACCAAGTGCTATAATTATCTTTAATCCTGTCCATACTCGGCCGCTGTATACTCATAGTTAGTCTTACACTAACCCTAAATCCTTACACTAACCTGAAAATAGAAGTGATGGCAGTGGTCTCGAATCTATAAATTTACACCACAACTCACATAAGAGACACCAATGGGAAAGTAACACGCGGCACATTAATGTCGTTTAGAAACGTATTTTCTGGCAATACATAATGTTCATTTTGCAAATAATTTCTTTCAGATTGCAATGTCGTCGACAATGGTTTACTCCGACGAATCGTCAGAAGACTTTCTTGACACAGCGGTCAACAACGGACAAGCCTTTTCTCATCTTTTGAGCAAATATCCAAATTTCGACACGTTCTTGTCCAGAGATGATGATCACCTCTGTATTCGGTCGGTTTCTACTGATTTAGTTGAACAAGAAGAACTTTTGACATTTTACTTTGATATTGATGGAATAGTGATTGAGTGGGATTCTCTCACAGGAATTTCGCACCCTATAAGACACGTGCAAATAATGCCAAAAGACAACATGAGTTTAAAACCTGTTTGGCCTTTTGTAAAGAAACATCTGGATCTGCGACAATATTCAGATATGCAGTTGAAACAATTGAAACTTTGCTTAGGTTGTCAATTATTTTACGAATTTGGATGGGAGTACTGGATTGGGCTTCTTCCTGAAAAATCATGCACTGAAATGGACAATCGCTCTATTCAGTTGTATACCTTCACAGCGCTACGTTCTGTAAGAGAAGAGTTTAAGAAAAGACTTCAAATGGCTTCAAAACGGACAAGTCTGATAAACACTTTGGTTAAAAATAATCTTAATGATGTGAAAAAACTTTCCATTCTCCCAGATGATTCGTGTGAAATTATGACAGTACTACAGGAAGCAATAGACAATGCCAGTTATCCGCCAGGGATGAAAAAAATTTTATTCAGTTTTCGATTTGGGGAAAAATGTAAAAGACCTATAGAATTGCCAATCTCTGACCTTTCATGTGTTTCTGACATAACGGCACACATTGCTTTGGAAATAGCTGCTGATGAAGGCATTGATGTTTTCTGGTCACGATATGGCTTGCAAAAAATTGTTGGTACACGTGGAGTGTTAACTACTTGTATGTCTTTCGCTGAGTGTGCCAATTTTCAGTCAAATTTGGACGGAAGGGACATTGATATCAAACCTGCTTTGAGGCGCGTTTGCAAGTTTCCAGACAAGTTGAGATTTATACAGTTATATACTGATCTGCCGCATCGTTATCCCAAAACACGTCAACATCCCGTATCTGGAGCAATACTAATGTCGAAAGCTATTCATCATGAAACGGTGAAATCTTTTCAAAACGACAGCGGTGTTTATCTGTCAGAAATGGAGAATAACTTCAACTTAATAACTCAATGCAAATGCCGTCTTGAAATGGTCATTTCCATACCTGATCACAAATTGGTTCTAGATGCAGAAAATTATTATTCAAGGGAAAATGTGGAAGCGTTACTCGAAAACCACAGTCTGTTTGTTCCTTTTTGGTGTAAAAAAAGATTTTTTGCGATGCATTACGAGAAATCGGATCACACATTATATCATCTTTGAAGAGTCTGTGTCAGAAACATTCGTTTACAGGAAACTGTGGTGGTGTTTGGTGTTCGTATCAGTTAGAGCTTGCTATTGAGAAATTATTATGGGGTCATCCTTTGTGTTTTCAGTCTCAACAATATTCCATAAATTTGGGCCCTGGTGCAGGATTTCCGTCTAGATCGAAAACTGACCAGCTTGGATTTATTGCACTGGAAAGTGAATACTCAGCGATAGAAAGTGAGGAAGAAACGCCCCCTTTGAAAATCTACTCGCAAAGTGAGGTTGTCCAAAGACAGATTAAAAAAATGTACAGTTTTGATGATTACTTTGAAAGCAGTTCAGTGGTATTAGGAAGAAGGGCGATATACATACTTTTGCAGGACTTGTTTGACATTGGAAATGTAGGCGGATCTTTTGACAATTTCTATTTGAGCTTAAAACGAGGGGGTTCTTTCGACCATTCGCTTGTTGTGGGCTCTGTAACAGGAAAGCAGTTATGTGACATTGTTTGTGCCGCTGACAAAATGAGATATCCAATGGTTTTTAAAGAAGTTTTAGCAAGACTATCAGCAGCAAAAAAGAGCCTTCTCGAGTTATTTGAATCGGGTTTGGAGGAACTAGATTTAGGCTTTTTTCCTGCTTTACGAATCTGGGATTGCAATCGGAATAAGATTCTAAATTGGAAATATAACTTTAAGTTTTGGAAAGTTCAACCTCAAATTGATAATAAACTGGAAGAAAATTCAAACCTCTTAACGTCTTTAGTTATAACCGAAATGGATAAACAGAAACTGGTATACGCAAATAAATTCCGGGACCAAGCTTTCAAACAAGAACCCTTTCCATGGATTAAACCATGCGTGCGCAAATTAGAGAGACTTAAACTTGAAACCAATCAGTTGGTTTTGTGTCTGACTTTCATTTCCTGCATAGCCTTGAAAAAGAACGACTGGTTCGTTGATTATGTTAGACTGAGTAAGTTGGCGGAAATTCTTCCTGTGAGTCAAAATACATTCAAAAGTTTAGAAATCCAATCAAAATGTTTACTTCCAGGTTTCACAGTGTGTAAAATATGGCGTCTTCATCCTACCATACCATTCAAACTCCACTCTGATACACAGAAACTGAAAGTAGTTGGAAAGACAAATATTGAAAATTCGGAAGAGTTTGAGTGTATGCCTGATACTGCGGCAAATCAGATTAACCCTGACGACCCAAATTTTCAAGCGCAAAATGTTGAAATCATGGAAATTGTGCATCTCCCTGCAAATTCTAAATCAGCCTGTACTTCCGAGGAACTTGAAATTTTACAGCTAATAATTGATAATTTTAATTTCCCAAGCATATCAGAACGCGACCGATACAAAAAGTATCAAACTGTTTGTCGAGAGCGAAATATCCCAGACCGTACCTTCAATGCTTTCCGGAAAAAATACATGCGAGCTCAAACTTGATCATTTGCTCTGACAACTGCCATGGAAAAAGGAAAGTTAAAACACGCGCAAATATATTTGCTGTTGTTGTTTCGAGTACTTTTATGGGATTTAGTTCCTTGAGACAGGACTTTTAGAACTTTAAAGTAGAAAAAGGGTCAATCATAAGGAGCCTATGCAATCGAGTTTCACCATAATCTCATTGCATCAGACGGGAAAAATTGAAATAACGAATACACTTTACAGTTATGGAACGTTGTAATAAGTTCTTGTGATGTTTGCAATGCGAGGTCCTATCCAGTATTGTAAACAGCACAAGATAAGTTGATAATTCTCTTAACTAGCTTGTCGAATAAAACCTCGCCCTCGTCGATGCTCAGCTGAAACCCTACGACCGAATCGTCGGGCGAGTTTAGAATTTTTTCCCGTCATTCTTCTTTCCTTAGTCATACGCTGTAGTGGCTGGATATTAATATATTATTTATAAAAAGTATTTTCCGAGGAATTCCCAACTATTGTTTTCAATTTCAATTACTAAATGCATTGACTGACTGACTGACTGACCAACTGACCGACCGACCGAAAATCCCCCGACCCACCAACCCACCCACTGACTGACTGTATGACTGACTGACTGACTTGCCTCATCAGTTTCTACGTTACCCTGCATACGATAGCATTTTATATAACTTATATGGGGTTTCGCTTATCAGAGTTGGGCGTAAACATGAGTACCCGGAGAAAAACAACCTGAACATCCTTGCAGCCATAGTATGGCTCGAAACCACAGCGGTGAGCCTATTTACTAGGATATGACCAAGGCGGGTACCTTACTGACAGTTTCTACAGAGGGCTATGCTTAAGTTATGTATACCCTGATAACCCTTTTCTATTGGATATTTTCAACCTACATTATAACTGGGTCGATTATTTGTCAGTCGACCAAAACTTCTTATGCATAATAGCTGTACGTTGTTGATGTCTATGCGACTATCAATGATTTAAAAAAGAAGTGTAGGCAATGACGTAGTCGACGTAGAGGAATACCGAGGGTGACGCCAATAAGCCCTCTTTATTATTGCAAGAAAAAAGAGATTTGCGTTGGTATACAATAGTATTCTAGCTTCAACAATAAGTATCATGATCCAATGGATATCAGTTGTGGATAAAATCAAGGCGAGAAAAAGAAGGAATGCTATTGTATACATAAACCCTCTTGAAAAACTGCTTCTGTTCTTTTTCTTGGTACGTGTTACCTATAACATAGTATGTACAGTAGAGTTCTCTTGAGTGAGTGAAAGGGGGTGGGTGTGGGGGCTAGAAGAAACTGATTATATTTATTTGAGACTGCAGCTAGTGATCAGGAGGAAGCGGGTTCGATACCTGTTGGGGTTGGCAACATTCTTTCGTGGAGATTGATTATGAAATCTTTTCTCCGGGCATTCTCTCCCTTTCTGTGATGCAAGAAGGGCAGTTGTCTTTCTGGTGGAAGTATGTGCACTGAAGTGGTTAACCGCCTACGTATAAGACTGCCCAGGAAAAGTGTGGAAAGGTAAACTGACCGGCTCAAAAGTGACCTAAAATAGTATTGACTGGGCCGTTAAACTACAATACAAACAAAATTTTCACCAATAAGCCCCATGCTCCAGTAGATATCAGTTGTGGAAGACGATCTAGAGGGAATTGACATACATAAACGAAACGATTTCCCCACGCATTTTATCTACTCACAGCTCAAAGACATAACGATCACCCACAGTTTATGTTGAAGGACAAATAAGTCAAATATCGAAAAGAAAAGTTCCCACTAAGATTTTTGCAGCAATGAAAAATAAAAGATGTATGAGTATGCAAGCTTATTCTCAAATTAAAAATTTAATTACAAGGGTATTGCTGTCATTAGATTATGTACACTGAAACGACCGTCGGCGTGATCAACGCTGACGCTTGATTCGTTAGTGAACAGCATATTATGCCCATTTCTTAGATGCTTATTTCCGTTGTAAATTGACCAGAGGAAGCGTTCTGTCCTGCGTCAACGCATTAATCTTTGGCTACAAAAGGAACGTCTAGCTCTCAAGCATTACGTATGCAACGACGTACAGTGTCAACGCTTATCTGTCGGTTTTTGAGACGTCTTACTTGTCTATAGGTAGCAGCCGCTGACTGAAATGTTTTTGCAGATGCGCCAGACAGATGAATCCAGCTTGACGTGTGCACGTCACCCTCAGTATTCCCCTACGTCGACGATCATTTAAGTCTGCTGTAACACAAAGACGCACCAAGAGACGATAAATCGCAGACACGTGACACCAAAATCTGCGGCAAGGTCATACATGTGAAATGCCAAATTCTACAACGAAAAATCGTTTTTCCTTTCGCACCCGATACACCCGTTTCCGCCCACGTTTGTTCTTTCGAGCCTATCATTACTCTGGGATGGGCCAAAATCTGAGTACCAGGAGAATAACTAACGGGCCTTTCTTTGCAGAGCTTGGCGTCCCACAAGTGACCCCAGCCATAACACGTTTATGCCCTTAAATTGACGTCTACATGTTTTGCCTTGTATTTTTACGGCCCTTTCAAGATAATTGCACTTATTTCGAACCAATTGTTAATCAGCTGTGGGTAAAAACAACCTGACCCTGCGTTGCAGAACTTTGCGTCTCACATGTTTTCCACTGAGGCTTGAACAACATCGGTGAGAAACCTAATGATTCAAAGTCAGGGCTGATTTTCAGTAGGCCAAGTGAGTTGGGCTTTGCCGTTTTTGCCTAGTCTAAGATAGTGTAAGGCATATTATATAACTGAGATATCTTGCATCGAGATCTCTTATAAAACATAACAGATATTTTATATATGTCATGTAAGATATCCAATTTGATACATTCGATATCCAATATAGCAAATTAGTTATATAAATTGACATATTGGACATCTACTATATCATACAATATATCTCAATAAATATATTTTCTTATTTATTCAAACATATCAGATGTCTAATATAGTATATCGGATATTTTTATACTAAATAAGAAATAAAAGATATCTTGAGTATCGGATATTTGATACATTTGACTAAATCAGTTTATTAATACGCTTAGGCATCTTACATTGCATATGACGAATCTTATATATGTATATAAAATATCCATTGTGACACACACTTTATCTTATTCCCTTATACATATAAGTTATCCTATTTCCTAAATAAGTAAATTTATTTAATATACAATATCATATAAGATATGAGATATCTAATATACTATATAAGAAGATCTAATATATTTTGGATACCTCTCATGACAAGTTAGATACCTTAATTAACATATATGGTAACTTATGTGTTATTTAATTGACATATTAGATATCCTATGTAGTAAATAAGATATAATATATATTTGAATAGACGTATTTGCGTAATGGAAGGCACAGACAAGGATTTTATCAAAATGTCAGTCAGACATGTTTTAGCATACTTTTCATTTTTGCTGGCCCTTTATAGCAGGTCTTTGTTTGTTTGTTTGATTTAAGTTTTAACGTCCACGTCAACACTTTATAGGTCATTTTGGAGACGTTGATTCCAATTTTGTGAGACTTTTACCCGTCATTGGGATGAAATGACTTCTCAAGACCTCTCTCCAATAAAACCGATAGAGTTTATAAGCACGGACAGTCCGATTTGCACAACTTTGCCTGGGCAGGATTACACACTCTAAGCGGTTTACCAGTACCCGTGTGCGGTCGGTGTCAGCTCTGCGTGGAAACAGCGTTCAGTCCATCTATTTCTTCAAGCCCCGATGTGCGGGAACCGATTATAGCAGGTCTATGATTTTCCTTCAAGCAGTGTTTAAAATGAGATAGTACAGCTCTAATTATTTAAGACCCCATGGGAGACGATAAGTATGTTAGACCAAGTTATCTCGAAAATGATGACTTTTTGCAAACAGTGTAGACCCTGATCAGATACGGCATTCTACAGCACTATAACTTGGGCCTGCACTGCTTCCAGTATCTATTTAGGGGTTTGTCATACAAAATGCCGGATGTTCAAGAAAACACAGGTTGAAGCTGTATTTTCTTTTCAGATAAAAATATTATTATTTTTATCGAACATTGAGTTTGCTGTTTGGTAAAACAGCCACTAACGAGTACCCACAATATAAGTTTATTTAATTAAAAATAAGGAAAATACTGTATACCGCTGTTACCACGAACACACACACGCACGCACAAACACACACACACTTTCCCCATCATGGATTCTACTTACTCTCTCCAATTAACATGATATTTCTACTTTAGCATTTCAGATATTATTTCTGAAATGCTTTTAAATAAAAGATATCTGACATGACATATTAGATATCTTGTATTATATAAAAGATATCTTATATCCCACTTTAGGTATCCCATATCCCATAGTAGGTATCGTATATAGCAAATAATAATATTGTACTATGTAAGATATCTGATTTTGGGTTAGTTAAACTGACCCACTCTCAATATGACCTTAATAGTGATGACTGGGTTGTTAACTCGAAACCAACAAATCCATTCCATATCCCGAGCCTGCAGACCGGGGCCCGTAGCCTACACTTTTCAGACCCATCATACTCTGTGTGACGGGTTGTTTATATCACGATCCGTCGCGCTCTACCCTGTCCGATCGCCTGTGGACGTGGACTCTACTGACACGTCTCATATACATGCATTATAACCCATGTCGGCACTTATCTTGTATGCTCATTTCACACCAGTGTCCATCTCCTGTAAGAATAAATCTGCATTGGGAGCTTTATGAGTTCATGAGTGATAGAAACACAAATGTTCTTCTGTTTTCTGCGAAATGTGAACTCTGATGACATCAGATGATGACATCATGCTACATGTTAATAAGAAATCATACTGGGCACATGGCGTTTTGGCAACGTCACGCCTGCATCGATTAAACATCATGCCTTTCTATCGACGTTGATGCAGCGTTGTATACTCATTGTTTACGAAAACCTTGTTTACGTGTACATGTACATACTGCGTAGTTTCCCTACTTTTTTCTCGTTAGAACGCTATTGACGGATATATGGCAAGAGTGTGTGTGTGTGTGTGTGTGTGTGTGTGTGTGTGTGTGTGTGTGTGTGTGTGTGTGTGTGTGTGTGTGAGAGTGTATTCGGGTTTATCGCTTTCAACAATTTTTCAGTCATATCACGACGGTGTCTGATTGCGACAGGGAGCTCAATGCTCACTTTTATAGTGCTGCCTCACTGAAGTATCATGTCCCAGTAACATTACATGATACCACACCCAGTCACATTATCCTGACACTGGGTCGACCAGTCCTAGCTCTACCCCGTAAATCTGAGTGCCAAGCGAGGAGCAGCTAGTACCATTTTAACGACTTTGGTTTGTCGCGGCCCGGGATCGAACCCGTGACCTCCCGTTCCCCGGAGCGGACACTCTACCAACTGAGCTATCGGGGCCGGTATATAGCAAGAGAGGAAGTAGTTAGATATTTGTTTGTTTCTTTCTTTGTTGTTTGACGACACAGTCAAAACATAACCCATCTCAACTCGAGAAAGATTGGAATAATACGTCTATGAAAACCACCAGGGGCGTAGCAGCCTTTACACAGATACGCAGATGCGTACGCAATACAAACGTAAATAATAGACGACAAGGAAGAAGAAGAAAAAGAAAAAGAAGATGAAAAAGACGAAATACCAAAATCTGTATATGTCTAGGATATACACAGCACTAAGTTTCAGCTAACATAGTTTTCTACAGGAAAGAATTTGCTCCCAAAAGAGTGTTCCCAGTTTAGAAAATGATATTAATGGGCGAGATTATTATTCTGGTTTGCGTACAAACTATTTTGTCTTAGCTATCTTAGCTACGTCCAGACCACACAGATACAGTGCACCTGGTAATTAAGATTGTACTGTGTTTTTTATCAAGGCGTTAACAATTGAAAGAATCGTAAAGGAATCATGATGTGTTAATGACTCCGTGGTCAATTACAGTTCATGAGAACTGAGATAAACAATGCTACACTGCCTTGAGAAAACTAGGTTGAAGAGTTAATTAAACCGTATTTCACCTACTTTTTATTTGAAAGAATTACGGTAAAGTCGATTGTCAATCCAGGCTCTTATTCTGTCAATCCTTGCATAAAACGAATTCAAAACTAAAACTAAGCATATATGTAAGCATACGAGAGCATATCTAAAGAAAGGGATGCATGATATATTGTTTAAATTCGATATTAATGTTTCTTTCCATGCTTCATTCTAAAGTGGATTGCTGCTAGTCTCTAAACTTTTGAGTCATCAGTGTTCACTGTTTTCTGAATGGTACTCCTTACACTATACAGTGTAGTAAATAAAGAGTTGCTGTTTGATTATTCGTTTGCTTGTTTGTTGGTTTGTATTGGAGTTTAACGGCCCAGTCTATACTATTTAGGTAATTATTGAGCAGGTCAGTTTACCTATCCACACTTTTTCTGGGCAGACTTAATCGTAAGCGGTACAGCAGAGTGCAAATTCTTTCACCAGAAACTGTCAACTGCCCTTCTTGAATAAACCGAAGGAAGAGAATGACTGTAGAACAGATTTCGCGACCAATCTCCACGAAAGAATGTTGCCGACCCCGGCAGGTATCGAATCCGCGTCCTCCTGATCGCCAGTCAGATGCGCATCCGACTGAGCTACCGAGGCCGGCTATAGGGGCTTCTGTAGTATTTGTATTGAATAATAAATAATCCGACATTAAATTTTGTGAATTATACGAATATTGATATATTTAGGGCCCCGCACTGAAAGTGTGGGTGCCCTATAGTAATCACTCTGTCCGTCCGTCTGTCTGTCTGTCTGTCCTACTCCTCTGATAGCGCTGCCGGGGCCCTAGTCAGTTTCACTGACAGCTCTAGTTATCGGAATATCTATTTAAAAAATGAATAAGCCCTTTAATGATCCTAAATGAAGAATATTACACAGAATTGTAGCAATAAATCAACATAATGAATATAAGCATATATCGACATATAAACGCTTTACCTCCCTTAAACACTATTGCAGTGAATAGCGACTAGGAGGTCACGAGTCATCAAGTACTTTGATTAGTAGATATCCAGAAATGGTGTGACAAAATAAATTTATTCAGCAGGAAAATGGATCATGCCTATATGGCATTTTGATCGCCTGGTTGTTTTATTCGTTGCCAGTTTTACAAAAATGCAAAAACTTGCAGCAAGCAGTGTTGACACTGATCAGAGTCCTTGTTAAGTGGCATCTGATCTGAGTCTACACTGCCATCCAGTGCTCCATTATTGGACTGAGACACTTTATATCTAGCCAACGTCGTAGCAACGTTGATACGAAGAAAAGGGTTGTATCGGTTGCAGTGACGGCATTAGCCCAGGGATATAAACGCCACTGTGACTTAGCGAATATTTCATCATGGCATTAAAATTGTTTGACCATATGTATAATAACAAATGGTTAATAGCGCTAAAGGCATGAAAAAATGTTGTTTTCGCTGATATTCTTTTGAACATCTTTGGCAACACCATACCCATTTTTGAAAACACAATCTCACACTCAAGGTCATTTTATATTCATTACGCAAACACGCCTATACAAATACAGTGCCGCCTTTATCGCCGAAAAGAATGATAATTTTATGATGAAAAATTGTGATATTTTTCTTATTTCTGGTCCAAAATATAGATTGTGGGCACTCGTTATAACCGCCTCACCGAGGCGGTTCTAACGAGTACCTATAATCTATATTTCAGAGCAGAAATAAGAAAAATAAGGTATACCCCCGGAAAACCCCAGTTTTACTATATAAAAATTGGGTTCAAGGGGGTCAAAATTATATAGGCGTGTTTTCGTGATGGTATTTACATCATTCGCGCGGGAGACTTGTATCCTGTAATATTATCTATATGTACAGTCGAACTCCAATGGTTCAAACACATTTTGGACCACGAAAATCTCGAGACAGGCGTAGTTCGAGGCACCTGAGGCTACTGCCAGGAGGCATAACGACATACTTTAGGACATCTTTTCGGTGTTCTGCAATGAAAAATGTATGCTGTGTGTATTCATTAAAATCGCTGATTCTAATGAGTACACACAGCATACATTTGCAAGATCAAAGACGAAAATATCCTAAATTTTACCCTCCCTATTTTTTATGTAGAGAAATTCCCTAGGGACTCAAGAACGCGCTCGACTCAGCCATGGTAAACGAGCCATCGGTGTGCGAGCCTGTCCGTCCACTATTTTGTTTGTTTGAATTGGTGAATTGCGTCCCCGTCAACAGAAATTAAGTTATTTTGAGACATTGCTTCGAATTTTCGTTGGACTTTTCTCCTTATTTGAGACACCAACACGCAATGATAACACATTCAAGCAACACAGTCTCCCCTGCTCATCGGAGCTTGGGCAAATTGATTGGGCTGCATGGTATTCCCACGCAGAGTGGTAACTGATCACACATGAGTACTGGTAAACCGCTCAGAAGGACTAAGTCTGCTCAGGCAAAGCGATGTGAGTAAGACCGTCCTCTGCATATGAGCATTTTGGTTTCATTGTGTGACAGGGTTTGAGATGTTATTTTATCTCACTGTCGGGTAAAAATCACATAACTGGAAGCAAAATCACATAAATAATGTTGATGGGGATGTTAAAGTTCAATTCATAACAAATGAACCAAACAACATAGTGCATTCTTTCAGATATCCAAAACGGTTACTATATTGATGAAAATTCGTGATATTTTCTTATTTACGAGTACGCTACGTCGGTCGGTGTGTGCTCGGAGAGGGGTGTGCTGTGTTTGCCGGGTCTTTTCCATCATCCGTTTCGGTTTCAATACTTTGGGGTTTATACACACTGGTGAAGATTAAATATCAGAAATGACTTTGTGTCACTAAATTTGGTATAGATACACCTTACTTACGCTAAACATAGATTGTTGACTGTCTCAATTATGGCTGCTCGTGAGTACCTTCTCAATGAAGCGGTTCTAACCGGCACCCTCAACTATGTCTCAAAGCAGAAATAAGAAAACATAATGCGCACCGGCCCTAACTCCTAATCCTCTCAACCACAGTCTTCTCCATATTAAGAGGGGTGCTCATTACACGGACTTGTTAACATGATGTGTCGACCTGTTCGCGTGTGAAAGACCTATATTTTAAGGAGAGTGTCTTGGAAGTGTTCTGGTCTGAATATTGGGCTATAATAATTGGTTTACATAGCCCTTTGTTATGTTTGTATCCGAAACTTGTATCGCCGATGTGGAACGTTTGGGGAAGTGGCTGAAAAAAATACCACTAACCTACGCAATCAGCTTTCAGGTCCAAAGTGTGTTGAACAACATTTATTCAATGTCATGTATTATGTAACAATACATCGAATCTGTCATAATTAGAGAAGATATTGATACATGAATCTACATTATTTATATATAGCTAAATGTGAAGCACCGGAGATCGCTCTGGCGAGCCCAGGCGTATAAGCAGTCTCGTCAAAGTCTCCACTGAGCATCCCACGTGAGAGCCAGCTATGTATAGCGATACGGATAGATACGTATATAACGTTGCTTCAATGTCGCGACACCGTCGAAATGGTGGGTCTAAAAAATGCGACCTATCGGTATCTTAGTGATTTTACGGTTCGCTTATAATTAATTCAGCCTGCGCGTATGCGCAGCCTTTTTTTTTTTTTTTTTTTTTGCTTGTCTTTGTTTATTTCTTCTCCGAGGGTTGCAGTACCTAGGCTGGTGAAAGTTGTTATTTGGGACGCGGCGATTCGTTATATTTACACGATACCCCGGCTGCGACTCGGATCAGCATACGCATCTGCAGCATCTAATCTGGATCTTCTCTGGTCGCTCTACAGGTGGCATGGAACCTAGGATCTGTTTGGATTTCTATCAGGCTGCACAGATGCGCAGGTCCGTGCAGTTTTATCTAGGTCTTCATGTTTGTGTGTTGTGTGAATTGCTATGCTCCTGATTACCACGTGTGACTAGCAAACGCTCGTATAAGCCTGCGAATATGCATAATCTGTTCATAGATTGCTGGAAATGCTCAGAAATGAGACCAGTATTGAATAAAAACATTATTAGTATGTTTGCACACTGAAAATCTCTAGCTGAGATCTTATATCACGATACACGTACTTTCGCCATTAGACGAAATCAAAGTACTGAGAGTGTTTATTTTGTTTGTTTTGGTTTTGAGGTTTAGCGTCCCCGTCAACATTGTAAAGGTCATTTTTGAGACGTTGCTTCCAATGCTGTGGGACTTTTACCAGACATTGAGATGAAATCACATCTCAAGCCCTGTCGCCCAATGAAACCAACAGGGTTTATTAGCATGGACGGTCTGCCTCGCACCGCGGTTCCTGGACAGGCTCAGATCCTCAAAGCGGTTTACCAGTGCTAGTGTGCGGGCTGGATTCAGCTCTGCGTGGAAGCATCATGTAGCCCACATATTTCTTCAAGCCCCTATGGGCGGGGGCCGCTACTGAGAGTGTACTGCTGGGTCGATTATCTCTGAGTGTAGGCTGGAAAAATATTCTCGGACTGACACTTTAACTGTTTCGTTTAACCCTTATATGCCCTTATTTTAATCAAACAATTTAGACCCTGATCAGGCGCCGCGATTTACGGCGTCTGATCTGCATCTACACGTTTGCCAGTGACCCAGAACTCGCACTCAGTTCAGATTTTACTTCTTACACGTCACACGGAGGAGAGTAGCGTTGTTCATGGATTATGTTCATGGCAAGCGCCATCATGACGGACGGAAGCTAACGGAAATATTCTGTAGAAAATAACTTTGGTCGATTGATTAAGAATCTACCCAAAACAAAGTGACTGAATTGCGGGCTGCGGCCCGCGGGCTGCTTGGCATAAATAGGAAAAAAAAAGAATATCAGCACTAGTTCCATGCGGTTTGGGATCCACCATTCCCACCATGTAAAAGGGATATTGTAAAATATGTACATATATACAAGTTTTTAATTTGGAAATAAAATCTTATAGGATAAATGATATCTCATATAGGATAAAAGATATTTGAATTAGTTTTCTTGCTCAATGCAACATATCATATGTCTATACCATATACCATATCTTATTGGTTTAATAAGATATCTTATATATCAATAACGGTGTTAATATAGTAAATAAGATTATTATTATTGTTATTTAATTGTATAAATATGATTTCTTCTTTAACCAATAAGATATCTTATATTTGGTACAAGATACTTTATGTAGCAAATACAATAACTGACATGTCAACTTAACTATTTTATACCCTAAATCATATATCTAGATAAGTAAAATGTGGTATATATCTTATTTAAATATTTTAAATGTTATATCAGATATATATTACTGATATGAGAGAATATGGACACCCCATGAAATCATTTTGTTGAAAGTAGTAAATATTTTAAACAATATATTAGATGATATATCATAAAGAAATTTTAATAAGATATCCTGTATATGTTTAAATATCTTATATGTAAAATAAGGTATGTGATTTAGAGGGAATGAGACATATACATATGGAGGTAACTTATTTACCAAAATATCTTATATTCTATACATGATATCATATCATATCTCGTTGAATCATTATAATCCACATCAGAGAGAAGTACGTGGCACGATCTACAAGCTGGTATCAAAATCTTTTACGAAACATTCCGCCATGTCAAGTAAAAACTATGAGCTCCTCAGCACCGTTCCGTTCAGTTTCTTAAGCTTTTATTATGGCCCATAACACGCGACCCGCAGAATAGCAACTCCGGACCTAAAAACTAGCTTCGCTCAGTTCTTCAAGAACCACAAACTGCTGCAGTGTCCCATTAACCAGTTTGGATAAATAGAGCTGAAAACCAACGCACAAGGCGTGGTACGAGTCTGACCGTCCCTCCCTCAATATAAACCTTACCCTTTTTTTTTTTTTTTTTGGGGGGGGGGGGGGGGTGGCGGTAGGGCTTGAGGTGTCATCATCTCAGTGTCGAATAAAAGTACCAACAAATTGGAAGCAGTCTCCTTAATGACCTAAAAACTCTTGACGGGGCGTAAATATTCAATTAAAAAGGAAAATGGGTTTTGGGTCAAAAATAGAGGAATATTTTATACGCCAGTAGGCCCAGTCTTACTTTATAAAAGTGGGGTTTGAGGCGGTCAAAATTAAAGGCCTATTTTCGTGATGGACACTACAATGGTTTGAATCTAGATAAAGTGGGAGGTTAAATAGTAGTTTGGGCAAACAGTGTGGTCCCTGGTCCTACGTAGCATGATTTGGCGTCCGATCTGGGTCTACATTGTACGCTTATATCCATTTTTTTGCCATTGCATGGACTAAATAGGGTTTGTTTGGTTGATTTGAGGCTTAACGTCCCCGTCAACACTGTAAAGGTCATTTTGGAGACGTTGCTTCCAATATTGTGGGACTTTTACCCGACATTGAGATGAAATGACATCTCAAACCCTGCCACCCTATGAAACAATAGGGCCTGTAAGCATGGACGGTCCGACTTTGCTTGGACAGGCTTAGATCTTCTAAGCGGTTTACCAGTACTCATGCGCGGTCAGTTTCAACTCTGCTTGGAAGCATCTTGCAGCCCATATATTTCTCCAAGCCCCTATGGGCTGGAGCCGGGACTAAATAGGGTTAGTATGTCTTAAGGCTCGACTTTTTAATTTCTTGTCTCGTTTGAAGACAAGTAAAGTCGCAGCTCAAACAGTATCTACGCAAACAGTGTATATACTGATCGATCTTCGCATGTTGCAGCTTTTGCAAGTTTGTTTCATGCTCAGGTTATATATGACTATAGCAAAATGGGGTTGATGTTACGAACAAAATATACATATCCGTGACACGAGGTCAATCGAGACCCAATCCATATATGCCTAGCTTCCAATTTTTGGGACTGTGGCAAACAGTGAAGACCCAGATCAGAGGTAGCAGAATGAGGCGTCTGATCTGCTTCTACATTGTTTGCTTACAGTACATACATTTTATACACAAATAGCTACTGGGCATTAGATCCTCTAAGCGGTTTACCAGTACTCGTGTGCGGTCGGTTTCAGTTCTGCGTGGAAGCATTATGCAGCCCATCTATTTCTTCAAGTCCCAGTGGGCGGGGGCGGTTGGATACCTAAATAATCGGGCGGTTTATATTATTTTATTTATTTGTTTATTTATTTTTATTTTTTTATTTCTTATTAGTTTATTTATTATTTTTAACAAATAGTGTGGTTCCTGGATATGGAAACGGAAAAATAATAATCATAATTTTTCTTTAAACATTTTCCAGTTAATAAGATCAGCTATAAATAATAAAAAAACACACACACAAGAAGAAACAATTTGCATAAGTATTCGTGGCGGGGTTATCAGTTGGCCAATTTGTGTCTTTTGGCTCCGCCTTCTATCATACGTGATTGGAAAATACAGATTACGCGGCTTTTACGACACGGAGCGCATAGACAATCTATTGGTGAAAAACACAGCTGTTTCTCATAAATAATTTAATATCTAGGAGAAAATTATTTAGACGCAAACCAAAGATAATATCAGAACTTTATCGCTTGAAAATGGAAATGACACTCACAGGAAAGAATTTGCTCGTTTTATGAAAGAATTTGCTCCTTTAAGGAGCAAATTATTTTCTGAAACTATATTAATTAATATGCGTAAGAGAGAGAGAGAGAGAGAGAGAGAGAGAGAGAGAGAGAGAGAAAAGTTTAATATTACAGTTTGGCATACGAATGTCAGTAATTCAGAATGTGCAACATAGATAACCCAGTTTTCTAATGTATATTAAAAAATTCCTCCGCCATCGGGCTTGGAAAATGGATTGGGCTGCACGGTGCTTTCATGCAGCGCTGAAACTGACCGCACCCTGAAGCACTCGTATTCCTCTTAGAAGGTCTAAGGCTGCAAGGGCCAAATTTGCGAGTCTGTCCGTCTTTTTTCGGTTTCATTGCACGACAGGGCTTGAGATGTCATTTCATATCATTGTCGGGATGTGTGTGTGTGTGTGTGTGTGTGTGTGTGTGTGTGTGTGTGTGTGTGAAATCGGGTTAAACGTCGCTTTCAACAATTTTTCGGTCATATCACGACGTTGTCTGGTAGCGACAGGAAGCTCAATGCTCACTTTTATAGTGCTGCCTCACTGAAGTACCATGTCCCAGACACATTACATGATGCCACACCCAGTCACATTATCCTGACACTGGGTCGACCAGTCATAACTCTACCCCGTAAATCTGAGTGCCAAGCGAGGAGCAGCTAGTACCATTTTAACGACTTTGGTTTGTCGCGGCCCGGGATCGAACCCGTGACCTCCCGTTCCCCGGAGCGGACACTCTACCAACTGAGCTATCGGGGCCGGTTGTCGGGTGAAAAATCCACAAAACTGGAAGCGACATCTCCAGAATGACCAAAATACTATTGACGGGGTCGTTAAAATGAAATCAATTAATAAAAATCTGAAGGAAAAAATGATATTTGTTTTATTTTTACAAAACGTTGTGTTTGTTTTTCTTTAAAACCGCCACATTGTGTCGATTCTAACGAGTACCCACAATCTATGTTTCTTTGGCGCAATATTTCAACTTACAATGAAGTTTCAGGAGTCATTACGAAAACGAGCCTATACAAATACATTGTAAACTAAAACGAAACTTTAAAGATGAAAAATTGTGATATTTTTCTTATTTCTGCTTAAAATATAGATTGTTGGCACTCATTAGAACCGTCTCATTGAGGCGGCTCTTACGAGTACCAACAATCTATATTTCAGAGCAGAAATAAGAATAATAAGGTTTACATCAATAAACCTCAGTTTTACTATATGAAAGTGGGGTTCAAGGGGGGTTAAAATTATACAGGCGTGTTTACACGATGGTGTTCATTACACAGACTTGTGTACGCCAGATGAGTGTCGAACAGTAATGTCGCGCCTGGTGCCAGTTGTTTGTTTGCTTTGGAGTTTCATGACACGGTGAATACAATTCAGGTCAGAATCGAGCCAGTCAGTTTACATTGTACCTAAACAAACTTCCTGAACCATCTTGCCATGTTATCAGGTATAATGGGGATCAAATAAGAAAATATAGATATTAATCGCCGCAATAAGGCGATTCTAATGAGTACAAAAATACATTTCAAAGCGCAAATTAGGTAAACTTCCCTGAAATATCAGACATTGTAGATGGGCCACGTCTTACAAAAAGGGGCTTTTAAGCATTTACGCTCATTGCTGAAGGAAATCAATAGGCTTAGAATCCTGAACATGAACATGTATTGTATTTCTTAAAATACATAAAGCGCACAGGACGCGCCCCTTCATCTGAGTGTTCGCTGGCTCAACTAGCCTACTTTCGTCATTTCAGCTTTATACAGAATTACAGAAAATAGATGTTATTCAGTGTTTTCTCGGTCGGCAAAAGTTTTCTCTAAATCAATCTATCCAGAAATTCTGCTCATGAATGGTTTGGCGAGGTAAACTGTCCGGCCCCGTGTGTTTTGTAGCGGAAACACCAAAACGGGTGCCCGGGCAAACAGTGTAGACCCAGATCAGACGCCGTATAACGCGGCGTCTGATCAGGACCTCCACTGTTTGCTAAAAGTTCAGTTATTTTCAAATTCAATCTTGAACAAAACACAACCTGACACCCCTTAATTTTGAAATGGACTATTGCTAGAAGGAGGAAGATTCCATTTGCTACAAAAAGGGTTAAGCAACAACGTAAATGGGCAAGGTTGACAGTGTAATGCACATTTTATTTCTAATACTTGCAAAAATCTCAGGAGGAATTTTTTTGTGATATTTGTCTTATTTGTACATATATTTCAAAGATAAATCCTGAGTGTTCATTCTAACGAGTACCCACAACATATGTCTTGGAGATATAAAACGATAGAAAAATATTTATATCCCAACCAAACCCCAGTTTTATCTCAATAATGAAGTGGAGGGTATAAATCTTTGATAGCCACATGGAATCTAGTGTGCATAGTAACTTTCAGTCGATTGATAAACAATCGAGCCATTTACAGTGATGGTTAAAAATATCAATACGGTGCCCGTCCGAAACATATTCTCGTTGTTAGGCTCGGAACACCCACTTTACAGGGACGTCGTGTAACATTATTTATTTATTTATTTTATTTATTTATTTTATATATTCGTAATCTCTCTTGCCGCGTATTTTGCAAGGGAACAAGGGAGACTAGTTTGATAAACTGTATTCTATGTTTTTGGTTGTTGCCTCCACTGGAGCATTTATTCAAAACTATTAGTTCTCAGAGGCCTACTTTCGTTATAACGCCATTTTGGATTTGATACTGTTTAAAGAAAATACTTTGCAGATGTATATGCGCCGGCAGTTATAGTAAATGGAGTACATGACGCCTAAACAACGTCTAATCAACATCGATGCATCGTTAGGACGTTGAAATAACGTTGATACGAAGTTGCACACACACTACATATTTTACAGGCGAATGTGAGATAATGCTTACTTGAGCTCAAAACTTAATAGTTACTACAGCCTCACTGAGACTAACGAGTTAGACACACAGTCTTTGTTTCGAAAACAAAAAGAAGGAAACTTATATTCCAGCAGAAATAAGCATTTTCAGGCTACGATAGTGTAATGTAATCTATGTTTAACTCTGTAATATAACAAATGTTACATTTGATGACTTTCAATCTAGACGAGGTAAAATGTTGTTAGTGATGTAGTAAGGAGAAAATAAAGGATAGAAATATATCGGAGGGCCGCTCTTAAAGGAAAGAATTTGCTCCTGTCAGACAGAAAATTCTTTCCTTTAAGAACGGTTCTTGTGACGAATGAGAAAAATATTTTTCATTACGCAAACACGCCTATACAAATACATTGCCACCTTTATCGCCGAAAAAAAAATATTTTACTATGAAAATTTATGATATTTTTCTTATTATGCTCAAAATATTTTAGAGCCGAAATAAGAACAATAAGGTATACCCCCGGAAACCCCAGTTTTACTATCTAAAAGTGGGGTTCAAGGGGTCAAAATTATATAGGCGTGTTTTCGTGATGTGGTGATCTCTTCAATTAAGGCGTAATGAGAGCTGTGTTTATTGGAACTTTCTTCTTCTTTTTCTTCTTTCAACTTTCATACAGAATTACAGAGCAAAGATTTTATTCATTTTGTTTCTCAGTCTCTATAGTGATCGATCAAGATATTCTGCCCACGAAAGGTTTGGCGAGGTAAACTGACTGACCCCGTGTGTTGGCTCGATCGTTAAGCAACAATGTAAATGGGCAAGGTTTACAGTGTAACACACATTTTATTTCTAATCTAATATCTGCAAAAATCTCAGGAGTAGCTTTTTTGTGATATTTGTCTTATTTGTACTCAAAGATAAGTTATGGGTGCTCGCTCTAACGAATACCCACAACATATATCTTGGCGATGTAAAACGAAAGAAAAATGTTTATACCCCGCCCAAACCCCAGTTTTAATAATAATGAAATGTGGATACATATCTTTGATAGTCACATGGAAATCAACAACTTACGTCTAGTGTGCATAGTGACTTTGAGTCGATTGACAAACAATCGAGCCAGTCACATTGCTGGCTGTAAATGTCAATACGGTGTCCATCTGGTTAGGCTTGGAACACCCACTTCACTTGGACAGCACCCCTTTGGCGTATCATTATTTATTTATTTATTTATTTATTTATTTATTTATTTTTGTCCATAATGATGATAGAATAATAATAAAAATCAAAAATGAGTTCCTTTAAGAGCAATGAAAACATTCATAAGAAAGAAGAAGCCTCCGTGGTGTAGTGGTTACGCAACTCGCTTTGAAAACCAGGGGCGCAGGACCGAATCCCGGGATTCTCCAGACTTGAGTCTTTAAACCGAGATGAGAGATGAGTCTTTAAACCGAGGTCCCGTCTCCGTATAGCTGTTGGTGGGACGTAAAACTCAAACACTCACTCACTCTCCATAATGATGACTTTTCTCTCTTTTGTTCTGTCTTGTGCACCGTTAATTGTAATCGGGGAGCAAGGAAGACTACTTTGATAAACTTAATTCTATGTTTGTTTGTTTTCGCCTCCCCTGGAGCATTCAAATTTTAATCCCTGTTTTCTTTATAACACCTTTTTGGATATGATACGGTTTAAGCAAAGACTTTGCAGATGTTTATACGCATGTAGTATATGGAAAGCCATTCGATCTTTAGAAATTTTTCAGGGGATACATGACGGCTAAACAACGTCTAATCAACATCGATGCATCGTCGGGACGTTGAATTGACGGTGATACGAAGTTGCATACACGCTACGTATTTTACAGGCCAATGTGAGATAATGCTTACTTTGACTGAAAACACACACACACACACACACACATAGAAAGTAGAAGTAAAACAAAGATCAGAGTCTGTTTCGAAAAAAGAGCAACTTGATATACGAGCAGGAATAAGCATTTTTAGACTACGATAGTATTATGTAATCTTTGATTCACATATATAGTAATGTAACGAATGTTATATTTGAGGACTTTCAATGTAGAAGAAGAAAAATGTTGTCTGCAACAAAGAGAAAGTACAGTATACGCAAACCAAAGAAAAGTCTAGAAGGCTCTTAAAGGAAAGAATTTGCTCCTTCCAGAGAGCATTTTTTTTTCCTTTAAGAATGGTCCCTGTGACGAAAGAGACAATATTTTGGGTGATTTCTTCAATTAATGCGTAATTGGAGCTGGTTTTATTCTAATCTTCTTCTTCTTCTTCTTCTTCTTCAGCCTTTTCTTCTTCTTTGGTAATGTTTACGCAACTTCTAGCCTACTTTCGTAATTTCAGCTTTCATACAGAATTACAGAGCATAGATTAATTCATTTTTTCACGGTTCTATTGTGATTGCCCATGAAAGGTTTGGCGAGGTTAACTGACTAACCCCGTGTGTTGGCTCGGTCGTTAAGTAACCATGTAAATGGACAAGGTTTACAGTGTAAAACACATTTTATTTCCAATATCTGCAAATATCTCAGTCGTAACTTTTTTGTGATATTTGTACGTCAAAAATAAGTTATGGGTGCCCGTTCTAACGAGTATCTACAACCTATGTTTTGGAGATGTAAAACGAAAGAAAAATGGTTATACCCCGCCCAAACCCCAGTTTAATCTCAATAATGAAATGTGGGTACATATCTTTGATAATCACATGGAAATCAACAACTTACGTCTGGTGTGCATAGTAACTTTCAGTAGATTGACAAACAATCGAGCCAGTTACAGTGTTGGCTGAAACTGTAAATACGGTGCCCGTCCGAGACAGGCTGGGAACACCCGCTATACTTGGTCAGCACCACTTTTGCGTGTCATTATTTATTTATATGTTTAGAGTGATGAATAGTCTCTCTCTGCACCGTTAAAGTTTGCTATCGAGGGAGCAAGGCACCCTACTTTGATAAACTTTATTCTATGGTTGTTTGTTGTCGCTTCCCCTGGGGAATTGAAAATGATCGAGCTTCTTTTAAACGTTGCTTTTATAATAAGACATTGTTGGATATGATACGGTTTAAAGAAAATACTTTGCATATGTATATACGCCTTAAGTATATGGAGTACCATTCGATCTTTCGAATTTCCAAGAGAAATATTCCAGTGCGTACATTACGGCTAAGCAACGTCTAATCAACATCAATGCATCGTCCGGACGTTGAAATGACGGTGATACGAAGTTGCACACACGCTACATATTTAACAGTCCAATGTGATATAATGCTTACTTGGCTGAAAAATTAATAGTTACTACAGCCTCACTGAGACCTATTGAGTTACTTAGTCTTTGTTTCGAAAAGATCACCTTAATATTCAAGCAGGAATAAGCATTTTCAGACTACGATAGTATTATGTTATCTATGTTTCACATATATAATAATGTAACGAATGTTACATTAGATGACTTTCAATCTAGAGAAGGAAATATGTTGTTTGTTACATGGAGACAGTAAAGCAGGAAATATGTTGTTTGTTTCAAGGAGACAGTAAAGCATACGGACCCCAAAGAAAATTTTAGGAATATAATGGAGGGCCATTCTTAAAAGAAAAAAATATTTCCTTTAAGAATGGTCCACGTGACGAATGAGGAAAAATATTTTGGGCGATCTCTTCAATTCATGCGTAATGTGAATTGTGTTTATTGGAATCTTCTTCTTCTTCTATAATGTGTACGCAACTTCTTCTTTCACATCTTCTTCTTCATATTTCATTTTCATCTTCTTCTGTTTTCTTCCTACATTCTTCTTTTTCTTCTTCTTCTTCTTCTTCTTCTCATCATCAATATACGAGAAAGTTATTTTGTAGCAGGAGCTCTGGCTCTATCTGTCTCTTACAACGAGTAATGAAGGTTTTCAGATGAAAGATTTTAATAGTTTTTTTCAGATTTCGGCCCGGGCATGGGTTGTGGGTGTTCGTTAGAACCGCATCGGCAAAGCGGTTTTAACCGAAGTCCGCGGCTTGTGGGTTTGGGCGGAAACAGGAAAAATAATGTATACCCCTGTAAACCCCAGTTTTACCTTGAAGGACGAGCGTAAATGGGCAAAAATTATATAGGCGTGTTTTCGTGACGTTTTCGTTATTTTGTCATCTACTTGTTCATGTATGTGCATGTATATAAATGTGTGTACAAATTCATTCTTTTACGTCACCTGTGAGTGGCCTGAGAAGCAGTTAGTTAAATAAAGTCTTGTTCTGTTCTGTCAAATTTTGTGCACATTAAAGCTTTCAATCAGCGTGCAAGGGAGGCTACTTACTGTGAGCCGTCTTGGAGTATTAAACAGTCAAGAGCTCTAATTGTTGGCTTCATTCAAACACTGTATTCGTTATAGCGAAGCTTTTGATAGGGTAGGTTTTCAAACATGTGCATGAGGGCTAATTTCACAAGTTTTATGAAATTACCACGCTGTTTTAATGATATCTGGCGTGGCTACATGTATAAGCAACCTACTGCATAGTTGTCCAAACCGTTCTTGTTAATAAGGTTTTAACTAACGAATGCATGACTCAGAAGAAGCTAGAAACTTGACTGCTTGTTTTATTTCTGTAACGACCTGGCCAACACAATTAATCCATACGGGGCCAGTCATCTTATACCTCGCCTAACATTTTATAGTTAGAATTTTATAGTTAGAATCACTATGAAAATACTTCTTCCGGAAGGAGACAAAAATAGAAAAGTCTTTCCTGTGTAATTCTTCAAAAAAAAAAATGATGCGGCGAGCGAACACTCAGATTAATAGGCGCGCCTGTGTGTTTTATGCGTTTTCTGTGACACAAAGCATGTTCATTTTCAGAAAGTGTTGGCCAACATTGTTATGGTCGTATCGGTCAGAATACGTCATATAGACGAGAACGTGTATAGATTTTCTCTTAGCATTGGCCAAGTTGATGGACGTTGGAACGACGTCGAGAACACGTCGTACTGACGCGAACACATCCCATCGATTTTGGTCTGACATTTGTCAACATTGTGAATTCGTATCAACGTTAATAACACGCCGTATCGATGAGAACAAGTCGTTTCGATGTTGGTCCGATATTGGCGAACATTGTTCACGTACTATCGACGTTGGCTCGACGTTAAGAAAACGTCGCACCGGCGCGAACAAGTGGTATCGATGTTTATGGGACATTGGCCAATCTTGTTCCCTTCATCGACGTTGAGAACACGTCATATCGACGTTATGAACACGTCGTATCCATGCGATTATGTTGCTTGCCTGGGTGGAGATTGAATACTATGACTAGTTGAATACGTAATGACACAACGTGCCTTGTACAACGGAAAAGCTACAGATGTGTTGTGTATGGGGCGGGGCGTCTCACGTGTGGCAGGAGCCAGGCTCGAACCAGGTGATGAGAAACCCAATGATTAAGGGACTACTCTCTCTTCTATCTCTGTCTGTCTGTCTGTCTGTCTCTCTCTCTCTCTCTCTCTCTCTCTCTCTCTCTCTCTCTCTCTCTCTCTCTCTCTCGTTAAATAAAGCCTTTTTATCAGCGGATATCGTACAAGGGAGGCTACTTACTGTTTGATCTTCCTGGAGTATTCAAAGAGTTGTGAGGGCACAATTTATTGGCTTTATTGGCTTCTTTTTGTCATCACAAGGTTTTTGATAGAATAAGGTCTGGGGGTTCATTTCATGTTCCATATGAAATGATCACTCTATTATGACCCTCTTTTTTAATGGCATCAGGTGTGGCTATATTATAAGCAACCTACTGCATAGTTTCCCTACTTGTTCTGTTAAGACAACCAATTATGACAGGAAAAGGTATGAAACTTTTTGCTTGTTTCTATCTTCTTTTACGACCCAGCCAACACAAATAAGCCATATGGGACCAGTCATTTTACCTCACGAGACATTTTATCGGCACAATTTCGTGATCAATGACTCCTTCTCCAGGTTAAAAGACTTCAAAGTTAACATAATGGCTGTTTCCGACTCGACATGAAAAGTTAATTTTCCAATTTACAATACTTTGGAACTGTGTTGTTCGGCAACGCCTCGGCGTACGGACAAAAAGTTTACATGTAGGTGTAAATCGGAATGGGAACTACGAGCTCATATATACATACTACACCTGAGGTACCCCTTCTCCAGGTTTTAAGAGTTCAAAGTTAGCATAATGGCTGTTTCCGGATTTTTTTTAATTTATTGGCTTTGCTTAATATTCAATGTTTATTGAATCGAGAATTCCTCGGCGTATGGAAGGTTTGTTTACATGTTCGTGTAGATCAGAATGGGGACTACGAGCTCGTGTATACAGGCTACACCTGAGGTACCCCTTCTCCAGGTTGTAAGAGTTCAAAGTTAGCAAAATGGCTGTTTCCGGGATCTTTTTTCAATTTATTGCCTCGGCGGACGGAAGACATGTTTACATGTATGTGTAGATCAGAATCCGGACAAGTTCATTTATACAGACTACGACTTCCATACCCCTTCTTCTGGTTGTAATAGTTCAAAGTTAGCATAATTACGGGTTCAAATTTATTGACTTTGTTCAATATTCAATGTTTCAAAGATCCAGAATGCCTTGGCGTACGGAAGAAATGTTTACATGTATGTGTAGACTAGAATCCGGACTATAAGTTCATTCATACAGACTGCGACCCCACGTGCCCCTTCCTCTGGTTGTAATAGTTCAAATTTGGCATAATAGCTGTTTCATGCCTTACTATTCTTTTTACTTGGCTGCCATACAAAGCCGATATCTTATTTTTAAGTCTTTGGATGCAGACTTAAACAGCCTTATTATTCTTCCCACTTGGCTGCTGAACCAGGCTGGTAGCTGATTCCAAGTATTTAGCCGCAGACTTATACCACCTAATTATTCTTCAAACTTAAGTGCCGTATGAATCCGGTATCTGATACCAAGTATTGAAACACAAACATATTAGACTGTCAGACTTTGACCACTGTACCAAGCTGGTATCTGATTCCAAGTATTTATTCGCAGACTTATATCGCCTTCTTATTCTTCAGACTTAGCCGCTGCACCAAGCTGGTATCTGATACGATGTATTTAGTCGCAGACATATATCACCTTATTATTCTTCGTACCAAGCTGGTATCTAATTCCAAATATTAATTCACAGATTTTAATCACCATATTATTCTTCAGACTTAGGCGCTGTACCAAGCCGGTATATGATACATGTATTTAGTCGCAGACTTATATCGCCTTATTAACGGGCCTCCGTGGCCTAGTGGATAAGAGCGCTGACTCTTAGTCATTAGGCCTCTCACCGCCGTGGGTTCGAGCCTCGCTCGGGCCACGTGTGAGACGCCAAGTTCTGCAACGGAAGGTCAGGTGGTTTTACTCCGGTTTTCGCCCACCTCTGATTAACGATCGGCTCGATATGAGTGAAATAATCTTGAAAGGGCCGTAAAACCCAAACCAAAAAAAAAAAAAAAAAAAAAAAATATCGCCTTATTATTCTACAGACTTGGCCGCTGTACCAAGCTGGTATCTGATACTATGTATTTAGCCGCAGACTTATATCATCTTATTATTCTTGAGACATGGGCACTGTACTAAGCCGGTATCTGATATCATGTATTTAGCTGCAATTGATGAGGGTCGGGGAATTTTATTTGTTGTTGAGAACTTTGAGACGTTTCTCTATGTAAGCATAAAATTAAATTCCCGAACCGTGGCTTCTATGACATAAACACTATCTTGGGTATGAAAAATGGTATCATATACAGGGTAACGTAGATAACCCTCAGGGTTGGGAATTTTATTTGGGGCTAAGAATTGTCACAAGTTTCTCAATACAATTATAAAATTAAAATCCCCAACCCTGGCTTCCTTGACCTTAACCCCATATAATTTATACAAAATGGTATAGTATACAGGGTAACGTAGAAATTGATGAGGGTCTGGGAATTTTATTTGTGGTTGAGAACTTTGAGACGTTTATCTATGTTAGAACCAAAGAAAATTCACAAACCAAGGCTTCTACATTATAATTAATACCACTTGGGTATGAAAACTGGTATCATATACAAGGTAACGTAGGTAACCATCAAGGTTGGGCAATTTTATTTGGGTTAAAGAATTGTTAGAGGTTTCTCAATACAATTGTAAAATAATATTCCCCAACCCTGGCTTCCTTGACCTAAACCAAAAATGATTTATAAAAAAAAAAATGGTATCGTACACAGGGTAATGCAGAAATTGATGAGGGTTAGGGGATTTAATTTGGGGTTGAGAACTTTGAGACGCTTATCTATCTTACCATAAAATAAAATTCCCCAACCGAGGCTTCTATGATATAAACACCATCTTGGGTATGAAAAATGGTATCATATGGAGGGTAACGTAGATAACCACTAGGGTTGGGCAATTTTATTTGGTGTAAAGAATTGTCAGAATAGAACTATAAAATAATATTCCCCAACCCTGACTTCCTTGACCTAAACCCATATATTTTTTTTTACAAAATGGCATCGTACACAGGGTAACGTAGAAATTGATGAGTGTCGGGGAATTTTATTTGGGGTTGAGGACTTTGAGACGCTTATCTATGTTACCATAAAATAAAATTCCCCAACCGAGGCTTCTATGACACCATCTTCGGTATGAAAAATGGTAGCATATGCAGGGTAACGTAGATAACCATTAGGGTTAGGGAATTTTATTTTGGGTTCGGAATAGGTAGACATTTCTCTATACAATTGCAAAATAAAAATTCCCCAACCCTGGCTTCCTTGACCTAAACCCCATATAAATTATACAAAATGATATTGTATACATGGTAACGTAGAAATTGATGAGGGTCGGGGAATTTTATTTGGGGTTGAGAACTTTGAGACGTTTCTCTATGTTATTTTCAAATGAAATTCCCCTACCGAGGTTTCTGTAACCTTAACACCATCTTGGCTATAAAAATGGTATCAGATACAGGGTAACGTAGATAACCATCAGTGTTGGGGAATTTTATTTGGGATAAGAATTGTGAGAAAGTTCTCAATACAATAATAAAATAAAAATTCCCAACTCTGACTTCCTTGACCTAAATCCCATATAATTTATACAAAATGGTATAGTATACAGGGTAACGTAGAAATTGATGAGGGTCGGGGAATTTTATTTATGGCTGAGAACTTTGAGACGTTTATCTATGTTAGAACCAAAGAAAATTCCAGAACCAAGGCTTCTATGACATAAACACCGTCCAGGGTAAGAAATTGGTATCATATACAGGGTAACGTAGATAACCATCAGGGTTGGGGAATTTTATATGGGGTAAAGAATTGTCAGAGGTTTCTCAATGCAATTATAAAATAATATTCCCCAACCCTGACTTCTTTGACCTAAACCCCATATAATTTATACAAAATGGTATCGTACACAGGGTCACATAGAAATTGATGGGGGTTGGGGGATTTTATTTCGGATTGAGAACTTTGAGACGCTTATCTATGATACCATAAAATACAATTCCCCAACCGAGGCTTCTATGATATAAACACCATCTTGGGTATGAAAAATGGTATCATATGCAGGGTAACGTATATAACCATCAGGGTTGGGGAATTTTATTTGGGGTTAAGAATTGTAAGACGTTTCTCTATACAATTGCAGAATAAAATTCCCCAACCCTGGCTTCCTTGACCTAAACCCCATATAAATTATACAAAATGATATTGTATACATGGTAACGTAGAAATTGATGAGGGTCGGGGAATTTTATTTGGGGTTGAGAACTTTGAGACGTTTCTCTATTTTATTATCAAATGAAATTCCCCTACCGAGGTTTCTGTAACCTTAACACCATCTTGGCTACAAAAATGGTCTCAGATACAGGGTAACGTAGATAACCATCAGTGTTGGGGAATTTTATTTGGGATAAGAATTGTGAGAAAGTTCTCAATACAATAATAAAATAAAAATTCCCAACCCTGACTACCTTGACCTAAATCCCATATAATTTATACAAAATGGTATAGTATACAGGGTAACGTAGAAATTGATGAGGGTCGGGGAATTTTATTTATGGCTGAGAACTTTGAGACGTTTATCTATGTAAGAACCAAAGAAAATTCCCGAACCAAGGCTTCTATGACATAAACACCGTCTAGGGTATGAAATTGGTATCATATACAGGTAACGTAGATAACCATCAGGGTTGATGAATTTTATATGGGGTAAAGAATTGTCAGAGGTTTCTCAACGCAATTATAAAATAATATTCCCCAACCCTGACTTCTTTGACCTAAACCCCATATAATTTATACAAAATGGTATCGTACACAGGGTCACATAGAAATTGATGGGGGTTGGGGGATTTTATTTCGGATTGAGAACTTTGAGACGCTTATCTATGATACCATAAAATACAATTCCCCATCCGAGGCTTCTATGATATAAACACCATCTTGGGTATGAAAAATGGTATCATATGCAGGGTAACGTATATAACCATCAGGGTTGGGGAATTTTATTTGGGGTTAAGAATTGTAAGACGTTTCCCTATACAATTGCAGAATAAAATTCCCCAACCCTGGCTTCCTTGACCTAAACCCCATATAAATTATACAAAATGATATTGTATACATGGTAACGTAGAAATTGATGAGGGTCGGGGAATTTTATTTGGGGTTGAGAACTTTGAGACGTTTCTCTATTTTATTATCAAATGAAATTCCCCTACCGAGGTTTCTGTAACCTTAACACCATCTTGGCTACAAAAATGGTCTCAGATACAGGGTAACGTAGATAACCATCAGTGTTGGGGAATTTTATTTGGGATAAGAATTGTGAGAAAGTTCTCAATACAATAATAAAATAAAAATTCCCAACCCTGACTACCTTGACCTAAATCCCATATAATTTATACAAAATGGTATAGTATACAGGGTAACGTAGAAATTGATGAGGGTCGGGGAATTTTATTTATGGCTGAGAACTTTGAGACGTTTATCTATGTAAGAACCAAAGAAAATTCCCGAACCAAGGCTTCTATGACATAAACACCGTCTAGGGTATGAAATTGGTATCATATACAGGTAACGTAGATAACCATCAGGGTTGGGGAATTTTATATGGGGTAAAGAATTGTCAGAGGTTTCTCAACGCAATTATAAAATAATATTCCCCAACCCTGACTTCTTTGACCTAAACCCCATATAATTTATACAAAATGGTATCGTACACAGGGTCACATAGAAATTGATGGGGGTTGGGGGATTTTATTTCGGATTGAGAACTTTGAGACGCTTATCTATGATACCATAAAATACAATTCCCCAACCGAGGCTTCTATGATATAAACACCATCTTGGGTATGAAAAATGGTATCATATGCAGGGTAACGTATATAACCATCAGGGTTGGGGAATTTTATTTGGGGTTAAGAATTGTAAGACGTTTCTCTATACAATTGCAGAATAAAATTCCCCAACCCTGGCTTCCTTGACCTAAACCCCATTTAAGTTATACAAAATGATATCGTATACAGGTAACGTAGAAATTGATGAGGGTCGGGGGATTTTATTTGGGGTTGAGAATTTTGAGACGTTTCTTTATGTAATCATCAAATAAAATTCCGCAACCGCGGTTTCTGTGACCTTAACACCATCTTGGGTATGAAAAAACGGTATCATATACAGGGTAACGTAGATAACCATCAGGGTTGGGGAATTTTATTTATGGTAAAGAATTGTCAGAAGTTTCTCAATACAATTATAAAATAATATTCCCCAACCCTGGCTTCCTTGACCTAAACCCATATAATTATACAAAATGGTATCGTACACAGGGTAACGTAGAAATTGATTGGGATTGGCGAATTTTATTTGGGGTTGAAGACTTTGAGATGCTTATCTATGTTACCATAAAATAAAATTCCCCAACAGAGGCTTCTATGATATAAACACCATCTTTTAAAATAGTTTCTATAGTGATCGATCAAGAAATTCTGCCCATGACAGGTGTAAAACGAAAGAAAATATTTATACCCCGCCCAAAAACCAGTGTTATCTCAATAATGGAGTAGGGGTATAAATATTTGATAGTCACATGGAAATCAACAACTTACGTCTCGTGTGCATAGTAACTTTCAGTCGATTGGTCAATACGGTGGCCGTCCGGTTAGGCTTGGAACACCCACTGCACTTGGACAGCACCCCTTGGGCGTATCGTTATTTATTTATTTATTTATTTATTTTTATTTATTTATTTATTTATTTACATCCATAATGATGGTAGAAGCCTCCATGGTGTAGCGGTTACGCTACTCCCCTTGTAAACCAGGGGTCGCAGGATCGATCCCGGGCTTCTCCATGAGTCTTTAAACCGAGGTCCCGTCTCCGTATGACCTTACGTAAAAATAAAACACTCAGTCACTCTCCATAATGATGACTTGTCTCTCTTTTATCCTGTCTTGTGCACAGTTAAAGCTATTTTGCAAGGGAGCAAGGGAGGCTACTTTGATAAACTGTATTCTATGTTTGTTCGTTGTCGCCTCCCCTAGAGCATTCAAAAAGATTATTCACTGTTTTCATTATAACACCTTTATTGATATTATACGGTTTAAGAAAAGACTTTGCAGATGTGCAGATGTATATGCGCCTGTTTGTTTGATTTGAGGTTTAATGTCCACGTCAACACTGTAAAAGGTCATTTTGGAGACGTTGCTTCCAATTTTGTTGGACTTTTACCCGACATTGAGATGAAATGACATCCCAAGCCCTGTCGCCCTATGAAACCAATAGGGTTCCTGGACAGGCTTAGATCCTCTAAGCGGTTTACCAGTACTAGTGTACGGGCCTCTGCATGGAAGCATCATGCAGCCCATCAAGCACCTATTGGCGGGGGCCATTATGCGCCTGTAGTATATGGAATGCCATTCGATCTTTAGAAATATTTCAGGGGATACATGACGGCTAAACAACGTCTAATCAACATCGATGCATCGTCGGGACATTTAATTGACGGTGATACGAACTTGCACACACGCTACATATTTTACAGGCCAATGTGAGATAATGCTTACTTTGGCTGAAAAATTAATGGTGACTAAAGCCTCACTGAGACTAACGAGGCACACACACACACACACACACACACACACACACACACACAGAGAGAGAGAGAGAGAGAGAGAGAGAGAGAGAGAGAGAGAGAGAGAGAGAGAGAGTCTGTTTCGAAAAAAAAAAGCAACTTGATATACGAGCATTTTCATACTACGATGGTATTATGTAATCTTTGTTTCACATATATAATGAATGGAACGAGTGCTACATTTGATGGCTTTCAATCTAGAGGAAGAAAAATGTTGTCTGTAACCAAGAAAAAGTAAAGCATACGCAAACCAAAGTATTTGTTTGTTTGATTGATTTGAGGTTTAACGTCCCCATCAACACTGTACAGGTCATTTTGGAGACGTTGCTTCCAATTTTGTGGGACTTTTACCCGATATTGAGATGAAATGACATCTCAAGCCCTGTCGCCCAATGAAACCAATAGGGTTTATAAGCATGGACGGGCCGACTCGCACCGCATTGACTGGGCAGGCTTGGACCCACTTAGCGGTTTACCAGTACTCGTGTGTGAGTCGGTTTCAGCTCTGCGTGGAAGCATCATGCAGCCCGTCTATTTCTTCAAGCCCCGATGGGCGGGGGCTTTCAAACCAAAGTAAAGTCTAGAGATATAATGGAGGACCACTCTTAAAGGAAAGAATTTGCTTCTTCCAGAGAGCAGTTTTTTTTCCTTTAAGAATTGTCCTTGTGACGAAGGAGAAAACGTTTTGGATGATTTATTCAATTAATGCGAAATGGGAGCTGGGTTTATTGTAATCTTGTTCTTCTAGCCTACTTTCGTCATTTCAGCTTTCATACAGAATAACATTGCATATATATTATTCATTTTTTCTCGGTTCTATTGTGATCGATCAAGAAATGCTGCCCATGAAAGGTTTGGAGAGCGAAATTGACTGACGCCGTGTGTTGGCTCGGTCATTTAGCAACACTTTAAATGGGCAAGCTTTACAGTGTAGCAAAAATATCAGGAGTAACTTTTTTGTGATATTTGTCTAATTTGTACAAAGATAAGTTATGGGTGCTCGTTCTAACGAGTACCCACAACCTATGTCTTGAATATGATAAAGGAAAGAAAAATGTTTACACCCCGCCCAAACCCCAGTTTAATCTCAAGAATGAAGTGTGGGTACATATCTTTGATAATCACATGGAAATCAACAACTTACGTCCAGTGTGCATAGTAACTTTCAGTAGATTGACAAACAATCGAGCCAGTTACAGTGTTGGCTGAAACTGTCAATACGGTGCCCGTCCGAGACATATTCTTGTTGTTAGGCTGGGAACACCCACTGCACTTGCAGCTCAGCTTTTGCGTGACATTATTTATTTATATTATTTACTTATTATTTATTTATTTATTTATTTATTTATATCCGTTATGATCAATTGTCAAAGTTTGTTGTAAAGTGAGCAAGGGAGGCTACTTTGATAAACTTTATTCTATGTTTCATTGATGTCGCTTCCCCTGGAGCATTCAGAAAAGGATTAAGACACGAGGGCGTTATTTTGTGGCAGGAGCTCTGGCTCTCCCCCCCCCTTCTCTCTCTCTCTCTCTATCTTCATCTCTGTCTCTCTCGTTAAATTTGTGCACATGTGGCTACATTTATAAGCAACCCAGTTGTCCAACCCGTCCTCGTTAGGTACTAACGAATGTATGACTCAAAAGAAGCTAGAAATTTGTCTGCTTGTTTCTTTGTTTCACTTTTTTGTTGTTGTTTTTAACGACCTGGCCAACACAATTAAGGCCAAATGGGACCGGTCAATTTACCTCGCCTAACATTTCATAGTCAGAAATTTGTGATCAATCACAATGCAAATACTTCTGCTGAGACGAGACAATAAAATAAAAAAAAATCTTTGCTGTGTAATTCTGCATAAAAGCTGAAATGACAAAAATCTGCTAATGTGGCGAGTGAACGCTCAGATCAATAGGCGCGTCCTGTGCGCTTTATACGTTCTTTGTGACACAAAGCATGTTCATTTTCAGAAAGTGTTGGCCAACATTGTTATGGTCGTATCGTTCAGAATACATTATATAGACAAGAACATGTATAGATTTTCGCCTTGCATTGGCCAAGTTGATGGACGTTGGAACGACGTCGAGAACACGTCGTACTGACGAGAACACATCCCATCGATATTGGCCTGACATTTGTCAACATTGTTAATTCGTATCGACGTTAATAACACGTCGTATCGAGTAGAATAAGTCGTTTCGATGTTGGCTCGATATTTGCGAACATTGTCTACGTCCTATCGACGTTGGCTCGACATTAAGAAAACGTCGTACCGGCGCGAACAAGTGGTATCGATGTTAATGGGACATTGGCCAATAATGTTCCCTTCATCGACGTTGAGAACACGTCATATCGACGTTGTGAACACGTCGTATCCACAAGATTATGTTGCTTGACTGGGTGGAGATTGAATACTATGACTAGCTGAATACCTAATGACACAACGTGCCTTGTACAACGGAAAAGCTACAAATGTGTTGTGTATGGGGCGGGGCGTCTCACGTGTGGCAGGAGCCAGGCTAGAGCCAGGTGATGAGAAACCCAATGATTAAGAGACAGCTCTCTCTTCTTTCTCATCCCCTATGCCTGTATGGCTGTCTTTCTGTCTGTCTGTCTCACTCTCTCTCTCTCTCTCTCTCTCTCTCTCTCTCTCTGGTTAAATCTTGTGCACGTTAAACCTTTTAATCAGCGGATATGGTACAAGGGAGGCTACTTACTGTTTGATCGTCCTAGAGTAGTTCAAAGAGTTGATAGCCCTTTTTATTGGCTTTATTTGCTTCCTTCAAACACTGCTTTTCTTTATCACAAGGTTTTTCATATGAAATGATCACTCTAGTATGACACTCCATTTTAATGACATACTGTGTGACTATATCTATATGCAACCTACTGCATAGTTTCCCTACTTGTTCTCTTTAGAAAGTTTGACTAACAACCAATTATGACAGGAAAAAGTATGAAACCTGTTTGCTTGTTTCTATCTTTAACGACCCAGCCAACACAAATATTGCCATTTAGGGCCAGTCATTTTACCTCACCAGACATTTTATCGGCACAATTTCGTGATCAATGACTATAAAATACTTCATCCCACCAAAGAAAAAATGAATAACATCTTTGTTGTATAATTCTACATAAAAGTAGAAATGACGAATATCTGCTGGTGTGGTTAGCCAACACCCAGATCAACAGGTGCGTTTTGTGCGCTTTATTCGTTTTCGGTGACACAAAACATGTTCATGTTCATGCTATGTTGGCCAACATTGTTAGAGTAATTTCGACGATCAGAAAATATATATCAACAAGAACGCGAAAAGATGCTCGCCCAACTTTGGCCAACACCATCGACGCTGGTTCGACGTTGAGAACACGTCGTACTGACGAGAACATGGTATCGCATTGATATTGGTATTTCAATGGCCAAAATTGTGAACGTCGTATCGACCTTTACAACACGTCATATCGACTAGAACAAGTCGTATCAATGTAGGTCGGACATTGCCAAACATAGTTCACATCATATCGATGTTGGCTTGACGTTCAGAAAACGTTGTTACGACACGAACACGTCGTATTGACGCTTTTCCTACATTAGCCAATATTGTTCACTTCATATCGCCGTTGAGAACAGATCGTATAAACGTAAGAACACTCCTTATTGACGAAAATACGCATCGATATTCGCCCAACATTGGCCAACACTGACATTGGCCTGAATGCTGTAGGGACATTGAGAACACATCGTATCGACGAGAACAAAACCAGTCGATGTTGGTCCGACATTGGCGAGCACTGTTCGCGTCGTATGGACGTTTGCACGAAGATAAGAAAACGTCTTTCCTATGCGAACACGTGGTATCGATGTTTGCGGGACATTGGCCAACATTGCTTACTTCGTATCGACGTTGAGAATAGCCGAGAAGTATTCCACATATGCCCGAAGTTTCCTATTTACTCTTTTACATCAAATGGAATCTTCCATCTCATAGCAAGGAACAGTATATTTCAAATATAAGGGGAGTAGTAATATTTTCAGGGGAGTAAATTCTTCCAAAGAGGTACGGTCTAAATTTTTATCAATAGGGGTCTGCTGTTGAAGGAAATGATTTGCTCCTGAACAAGGAGCAAATTCTTTCCTTAAGGCCCTGACCCTTTGTTTGGCGGGGCACAGATCATTTGAAAAGTAAACAGTAAATCATAAAGTTTTTATTTTTTTATTTTTTATAAAATTTAGAAACACTTGGTTGTGTGTGTGTGGTGGGGGATGGATGTGGGTGCATTTCACGGACATGTTAACGTGATGTGTCACGTGCGGTGTGTAAGACTTGTCCGTTTTGTGTGAACGGCCCTAACACTATTATGGAGTCGTAAATAGACACGATTGAAAGGGCGTTCATTTATTGAGCTGGCCGGCATCGGTAGCACAACTGTTACCTATCCAGTGAAGATACATGTACGACATGACACATGTTGCACATATATCAGGTGCCTATCGCCGAGACTTTAACTGTGACTACACTACTGAAAAGCCGACCTCGATAGATCAGTCAGATACGCGGCTGACTGGTGATCAGGAGGACGCGGGTTCGATACCTGCCTGGGTCGGTTGGAGATTGATCGTGAAATATTTTCTACGGTCATTCTCTCCCTTCCGCTGATTCAAGAAGGGCAGTTGTCAGTTTCTGGCCAAAGAATGTGCAGTGTACTTGTTAACCGCTTACGTATAAGCCTGTCAGGGAAAAATGTGGATGGCTCAAAAATGACCTAAATAGTGTTGAATGGGCCGTTACTTGTAAACTCCAATAAAACAAACACATCATCCGGATCAACATCTTTACCATCCTGTTAATAATCTTGTCAAAGACGTCTATTTACAAAATCTATTTATCCCTGTGACGTCAGAGCGTTGAGTAAGGAGTAAAAGCGTCAATGGGCTGATGTTCTGGTTTACACGAAAACAGTGTATACCCAGATCAGACGCCGCATGATGCGCTATCAGATCAGGATCTACTTCGTTTGCTAAAAATACTTCGCTTAACAGTTTTATTCTCAGTTCAGGACTATATTTTTCTAGCCTACGATCAGATCGGTACTCTATGTACATTGTTTTTAAGGTGAATGGATACACTTGGTAGTGTTTCCGCTATCTTGTCAAAGGTAGACAATTTTCGGGCTTTCCTGATCGCTTTTCTGTAAAACTCTGTCCGGCTCCGCTCTTTAAGGAAAGAGTTTGCTCCTGAGGAGCACATTCTTTCCTTTAAGAGTTGACCCCTGTAGACAATGTTCAAGGCATGCAATGCTCGCAACAATCGTACAAAATACATATTTAAATAAAAACAAAGCTGAAAAAAAGGAACAGGGTCGGAAGCGAACCAACGATCCCATTCTCGGAGGCGAGGTGCTCTGACGACTGCGCTACTGGGCGCTGTATTTATAACTATATACCCTACAACGGCACGGCCAATTATTGGTATAAGGGAGAGAACACAAACTCTTTTTACCGAAATTACAACAGAGATTTATCTCTCTTTGAATAGGTATATGTTTGTTTGATATGAGGTTTAATGTCCCCGTCAACACTGTAAAGGTCATTTTGGAGACGTTGCTTCTAGTTTTTCGGGACTTTTACCTGACATTGAGATGAAATGACATCTCAAGCCCTGCCGCCAAATGATACCTTACCACTGTATAAAATGGAGTGCTATTTGTTATTAGAATCGCCTTACTGAGGCGTTTCTAACGCGTATACTTAATCTTTAAAGCAATCCAAAATAAGAAAAGTATTGTTTACCCCTGAAAAAAGTGGGGCTTTCAAGCCGGGTGTTCATTACAAGAACTTGTTTAAGTGATGATTTGTTTGAATTGAGGTTTAACGTCCACGTCAACACTATTTAGGCAATTTTGGAGACGTTGCTTCTAATTTTTTGGGACTTTTACCCGTCGAAATGAAAAGACATCTCAACCCCTGCCGCCCATTGCAACCAAGAGGCTTATATATTCATTTGACGGTCTGACTCACACCACTTTACCATGACAGGCTTAGTCCTTCTGAGCGGTTTACCAGTTCTCATAAGAATCTTGCAGCCCGATATATTTGTCCAAGCCCCGATTGGCGGGGGCGATGTTAACGTGATGAAAATTAGTTTTGGAGATATCAAAAGAGACCTTTCATTAAGATAACGCATGCGTGCGACATAGTGCTTTTTTCCCACATCTCTAAAAAGGCTACGTTTTAGGTGAAAATTCAACATATTTTTCTTATTTATTTTGCAAACATAGGTTGTGGGTGCTCGTTAGAGCCGCCTCATTGAGGCTTCCACGCAGAGCTGAATCTGGCCCGCACACTAGTACTGGTAAACCGCTTCGAGGATCTAAGCCTGTCCAGGAACCTCGGTGCGAGGCGGGCCGTCCATGCTAATAAACCATATTGGTTTCATTAGGCGACAGGGCTTGAGAAGTCATTTCATCTCAATGTCGGGTTAAAGTCCCACAAAATTGGAAGCAACGTCTCCAAAATGACCCTTACAGTGTTGATGGGTACGTTAAACCTCAAATCAAACAAACAAACAAAAACAAAAAACACTAATGAAAAGCCGACCTCTATAGATCAGTCCGATACGCGGCTGACTGGTGATCAGGAGGACGCGGGTTAGATACCTGCCGGGGTCGGTTGGAGATTGATCGTGAAATCTTTTCTACGGTCATTCTCTCCCTTCCACTGATTCAAGAAGGGCAGTTGTCAGTTTAGGGTTAGGGTTAGGGTTAGGGTTAGGGTTAGGGTTTAGGGTTAGGGTTAGGGTTAGGGTTAGGGTTAGGGGTTAGGGTTAGGGTTAGGGTTAGGGTTAGGGGGGTTAGGGTTAGGGTTAGGGTTAGGGTTAGGGTTAGGGAATAAGGGTATATTGGGGTATGACGATTGGCGGATGTGTACAATATTGAGTAATTATTTGGCTGAGGGTTGGCGATAGGGTTGACCCTTTCCTTATATTATTATTATAATATTTGCCTACGCTAGGGTCTGTTATTAGGTTGCCGGAACTTCTTTAAACCGGCAACGCTTTTACAAAAGCCGGCAACAGTTTTACATGATTAATCTCCCTTGTTTTTTTTTATTTTATATTTTCCGCGTCATAGCCTACTTTGAACCTGTGTAGATCGAGTATGCCTGGGCGTACGGAAGAGATGTTGACATGTATGTGTAGATGGTAGTCCGGACTACAAATTCGTGTATAGAGACTTCGACTCACGCACCTGTTCTACTGGCAGAAAGAGTTCAAAAGTAGATAAATTACTGTTTCAATGCAGACATGAAAATCTGCTAAGTAATTTTGACAATGTGATGCCCTTGTTCAATATTCAATGCGTAATAGGTTGAGAACGCCTCGGTGTACCAAGTGATGTTTACATGTATGTGTAGACCAGAGTCCGGACTTCAAGTTCTTTCATACAGAGTACCACTCACGTGCCTCTTTTTCTGGTTGTAAGAGCTCTAATTTAGCATGATCGCTGTTATCTACTTGACATAGAATTTTCTAAGTTATTTTGTTGATTAATGGTCCTTGTCCAATTTCGATGTTTAATAACTCCTTCATTTTCTATGCGATTTTAAGTCTGTAAAAAGTATGTTGTAGGCCGGAGTCCAGACTACAAATTTTATAATTCAGACTATGACTCACATGCCCCTTCTTCTAGTTATAAGAGCTCAAAGTTAGCATGATGGCTGTTTTTCACTGAGCATGCAAATATTCTAAGTTATTTTGATAACCCTTCCCTCAATCCTCAATCCTTAACCCAACATTCAACCCTCAAACCAACCCTAAACCCTCAACCCAACCCTCAACCCTCAGATACCAGCTTGGTACGGCGGTCAAGTCTGAAGAATAAGAAGGTGGAATAAGGCTGTGGATAAATATTTAGTATGAGAAACTCTCTTCTATTATTCTTCAGACTTAGGCGCTGTACCAAGCCTGTATCTGATACTATGTACTTAGCCGCAGACTTATATCAACTTATTATTCTTAAGACTTGGCCACTGTACCAAGCATGTATTTAGCTGCAGACTTATATCACCAGTTTATTCTTCAGACTTGGCTGCTGTACCAAGCTGGTATCTGATACCATGTATTTAGCCGCAGACTTATACCGCTTAATTTTTCTTCAAAATTGGGTGCGGTATGAAACCGGTATCTGATACCAAGTATTGAAACGCATACATATAATATGTCAGACTTGACCGCTGTACCAAGCCGGTATCTGATTCCAAGTATTTTTGCGCAGACTTATATCACCTTATTATTCTTCAGACTTAGCCGTTGTACCAAGCCGGTATCTGATACGATGTATTTATTCGCAGACTTTAATCACCGTATTATTCTTCAGACTTAGGCACTGTACCAAGCCGGTATCTGATACCATGTATGTAGTTGCAGACTTATATCGCCTTATTATTCTACAGACTTGGCCGCTGTACCAAGCCGGTATCTGATACCATATATTTTGCCGCTGACTTATGCTACCTAATTATTGTCACAGACTTTAATCACCATATTATTTTTCAGACTTGGGCACTGTACCAAGCCGGTATCTGATACCATGTATTTAGTCGCACACTTATATCCACTTATTATTCTACAGACTTGGCAGCTGTACCAAACCGGTATCTGATACCATATATTTAGCCGCTGACTTATACTATCTAATTATCCCTCAGACTTGGGCACCGTATGGATCCAGAATCTGATACCAAGTATTGAAACGCACACATATTATATGTCAGACCTGACCGCTGTACCAAGCTGGTATCTGATTCCAAGTATTTTTTTGCAGACTTATATCACCTTATTATTTTCAGACTTAGCCGTTGTACCAAGCCGTTATCTGATATGATGTATTTAGTCGCAGACTTTAATCACCGTATTATTCTTCAGACTTAGGCACTGTAGCAAGCCAGTATCTGATACCATGTATTTAGTCGCAGACTTATATCGCCTTATTATTCTACAGACTTGGCCGCTGTACCAAGCCGGTATCTGATACCATATATTTAGCCGCTCACTTATACTACCTAATTATTCTTCAGACTTGGGCACCGTATGAACCCGGTATCTGATACCAAGTATTGAAACGCATACATATTATATGTCAGACTTGACCACTGTATATCTGATACCATGTATTTAGTCGCAGACTTATATCACCTTATCATTCTTCTGACTTGGCCGCTGTTCCAAGGCGGTATCTGATACCAAGTACTTAGTCGAAGACTTATACCATCTTTCTTCAGACTTGTTTGTTGTACTAATGTGGTATCGGATACCAAGTATGTAGTTGTATTTAGTATCTACTGAACATAGAATTTTCTAAGTTATTTTGTTGATTAATGGTCCTTGTCCAACTTCGATGTTTAATAACTCCTTCAGTTTCTATGCGATTTTAAGTCTGTAAGAAGTATGTTGTAGGCCAGAGTCTAGACTTCAAATTTTATAAAATTCAGACTTTGACTCACATGCCCCATATTCTAGTTATAAGAGCTCAAAGTTAGCATGAAGGCTATTTTTTACTGAACATGCAAATATTCTAAGTTATTTTGATGACCCTCGCCCTGAGGGTTGACCCTAGGGTTGACCCTAAACATGACCTTGACCCTTAGGGTTGACCCTAAGTGACCCTAAACCTGACCTTGACCCTTAGGGTTGACCTTAAATGACCCTAAACCTGACCTTGACCCTTAGGGTTGACCCTAAATGACCCTAAACCTGACCTTGACCCTTAGGGTTAGGGTTAGGGTTAGGGTATAGGGGGTTATTGAGGTACGACCATTGGCGGATGTGTACATTATTGAGTAATTATTTGGCTGAGGGTTGGCGATAGGGTTAGGGTTAGGGTTAGGGTTAGGGGTAGGGGTAGGGGTAGGGGTAGGGTTAGGGTTAGGGTTAGGGTTAGGGTTAGGGTTAGGGTTAAGGTTAGGGTTAGGGTTAGGGTTAGGGTTAGGGTTAGGGTTAGGGGGGGGGGGGGTTAGGGTTAGGGTTAGGGTTAGGGTTAGGGTTAGGGTTAGGGTTAGGTTAGGGTTAGGGTTAGGGTTAGGGGTTAGGGTTAGGGTTAGGGTTAGGGTTAGGGTTAGGGTTAGGGTTAGAGGTGTTAGGGTTAGGGTTAGGGTTAGGGTTAGGGTTAGGGTTAGGGTTAGGTTAGGGTATAGGCGATTTGGCATTAGCGTTAGCGTTCTAACCCTAGCGGATGTATATTTTGCTTAGGGTTGGTGTGTACTTAGGTTAGGGTTGCCTTTTTACCAACCCTGGCGTAGGATATTGTTACTATTTTTAGTAAATTTTACCGAACTTCTTTTTTCAAGGGAGAGTATTCAACAAGGGAAATAACAAAGTTTGGAATAAGTTTGAAATTTCCATGACATAGCCTACTTTGGAATTCTGTAGCTCGGCAACGCCTCGGCGTACAGACAAAAAATTTATATGTACGTGTAGATTGGAATGGGGACTACATGCTCATGTATACAGACTACGCCTGAGGTACCCCTTCTCCAGGTTGTAAGACTTCAAAGTTAGCACAATGGCTGTTTCCGACTCGACATGAAAATTTGCTAAGTTATTTTTCCAATTTACAATACTTTGGAACTATGTAGTTCGGCAACGCCTCGGCGTAGAGAAAAAAGGTTTACATGTACGTGTAGATCGGAATGGGGACTACGAGCTCATGTATACAGACTACGCCTGAGATACCCCTTCTCAAGGTTGTAAGAGTTCAAAGTAAGCATAATGGCTGTTTCCAGGATTTTTTTCAATTTATTGGCTTTGCTCAATATTCAATGATTCATAGATCGAGAATGCCTCGGCGGACGGAAGAAATGTTAACATGTATGTGTAGATCAGAATCAGGAGAACAAATTCATTCATGCAGACTACCACTCACGTGGCCCTTCTTCTGGTTGTAATAGTTCAAAGTCAGCATACCATGTATTTAGTTACAGACTTATATCACTTATTATAATTCAGACTTAGCCGGTGTACCAAGCCATTATCTGATACCATGTATTTAGTCGCAGACTTATATCGCCTTATTATTCTTCAGACTTAGCCGCTGTACCAAGCCGGTATCTGATACCATGTATTTAGCCGCAGACTTATATCACCTAATTATTCTTCAGACTAAACGGATGTACCAAGACAGTATCTAATGCCATGTATTTAGTCGCAGACTTATATCACCTTATTATTCCTCAGACTTAGTCGCTGTACCAAGAAGGTATCTGATACCATGTATTTAGTAGCAGACTGATATCACTGAATTATTATTCAGACTTAGCCGCTGTACCAAGCCAGTATCTGATACCATGTATTTAGTCGCAGACTTATATCACCTTCTTATTCTTCAGAAATAGCCGCTGTACCAAGCCGGTTTCTGATACCATGTATTTAGTCGCAGACTTATATCACCTTATTATTCTTCAGACTTAGCCGGTGTACCAAGCCGATATCTGATACCATGTATATTTAGTCGCAGACTTATATCACCTTCTTATTCTTCAGACTTAGCCGGTGTACCAAGCTGGTATCTGATACCATGTATTTAGTCGCAGACTTATATCAGCTTATTATTCTTCAGACTTAGCAGCTGTACCAAGCCGGTATCTGATACCATGTATTGAGTCACAGACTTATATCGCCTTCTTATTCTTCAGACTTAGCCGCTGTACCAAGCCGGTATCTGATACCATGTATTTAGCCACAGACTTATAACGCCTAATTATTGTTCAGACTTAGCCGCTGTACCAAGCCGGTATCTGATACCATGTAGGTAGACGCAGACTTATATCACCTTGTTATTCATCAGACTTAGCCGGTGTACCAAGCCGGTATCTGATACCATGTATTTAGTCACAGACTTATATCACTTTATTATTCTTCAGACTTAGCCGGTGTACCAAGCTAGTATCTGATACCATGTATTTAGTCGCAGACTTATATCACCTTCTTATTCTTCAGACTTAGCCGCTCTACCATGCCGGCATCTGATACTATGTATTTAACCGAAGACTTATATACCTTACTATTCTTCAGACTTAGCCGGTGTACCAAGCCAGTATCTGATACCATGTGTTAAGTCACAGACTTATACCACCTTCTTATTCTTCACACTTAGCTGCTGTACCAAGCCAGTATCTGATACCATCTATTTAGTCCCAGACTAATATCACCTTATTTTTCTTCATACTTAGCCGGTGTATCAAGCTGATACTTGATACCATGTATTTAGTCGCAGACTTATATCACCTTATTATTCTTCTGACTTAGACGGTGTAGGTTAGGGTTAGGGTTAGGGTTAGGATTAGGGTTGGGGTTAGGGTTAGGGTTGGGTTAGGTATAGGTTATTTGCTTACTTGCGGTTGCGGAATGATGCGGATTGCTTGAATATTATTGGAAAGGTATTAGTTGTTTAGAGTTAGGGTTAGGGTTAAGGGTTAGGGTTAGGGTTAGGGTTGGGGTTAAGGTTAAGGGTTAGGGTTAGGGTTGGGGTTGGGTTAGGGTATAGGTGATTTGCTTACTTGCGGTTGCGGAATGATGCAGATTGCTTGAATATTATTGGTTAGGTATTAGGTGTTCAGGGTTAGGGTTAGGGTTAGGGTTGGGTTAGGGTTAGGGTTAGGGTTGGGTTAGGGTTAGGGTTAAGGTTAAGGGTTAGGGTTAGGGTTAGGGTAAGGGGTTGAAACGAGGTTTGTCCAAGAATTTTGTTCAAAACTAGGGTTAGGATTAGGGTATAGGCGATTTGGCATTAGCGTTAGCGTTCTAACCCTAGCGGATGTATATTTTGCTTAGGGTTGGTGTGTACTTAGGTTAGGGTTGCCTTTTTACCAACCCTGGCGTAGGATATTGTTACTATTTTTAGTAAATTTTACCGAACTTCTTTTTTCAAGGGAGAGTATTCAACAAGGGAAATAACAAAGTTTGGAATAAGTTTGAAATTTCCATTACATAGCCTACTTTGGAATTCTGTAGCTCGGCAACGCCTCGGCGTACAGACAAAAAATTTATATGTACGTGTAGATTGGAATGGGGACTACATGCTCATGTATACAGACTACGCCTGAGGTACCCCTTCTCCAGGTTGTAAGACTTCAAAGTTAGCACAATGGCTGTTTCCGACTCGACATGAAAATTTGCTAAGTTATTTTTCCAATTTACAATACTTTGGAACTATGTAGTTCGGCAACGCCTCGGCGTAGAGAAAAAAGGTTTACATGTACGTGTAGATCGGAATGGGGACTACGAGCTCATGTATACAGACTACGCCTGAGATACCCCTTCTCAAGGTTGTAAGAGTTCAAAGTAAGCATAATGGCTGTTTCCAGGATTTTTTTCAATTTATTGGCTTTGCTCAATATTCAATGATTCATAGATCGAGAATGCCTCGGCGGACGGAAGAAATGTTAACATGTATGTGTAGATCAGAATCAGGAGAACAAATTCATTCATGCAGACTACCACTCACGTGGCCCTTCTTCTGGTTGTAATAGTTCAAAGTCAGCATACCATGTATTTAGTTACAGACTTATATCACTTATTATAATTCAGACTTAGCCGGTGTACCAAGCCATTATCTGATACCATGTATTTAGTCGCAGACTTATATCACCTTATTATTCTTCAGACTTAGCCGCTGTACCAAGCCGGTATCTGATACCATGTATTTAGCCGCAGACTTATATCACCTAATTATTCTTCAGACTAAACGGATGTACCAAGACAGTATCTAATGCCATGTATTTAGTCGCAGACTTATATCACCTTATTATTCCTCAGACTTAGTCGCTGTACCAAGAAGGTATCTGATACCATGTATTTAGTAGCAGACTGATATCACTGAATTATTATTCAGACTTAGCCGCTGTACCAAGCCAGTATCTGATACCATGTATTTAGTCGCAGACTTATATCACCTTCTTATTCTTCAGAAATAGCCGCTGTACCAAGCCGGTTTCTGATACCATGTATTTAGTCGCAGACTTATATCACCTTATTATTCTTCAGACTTAGCCGGTGTACCAAGCCGATATCTGATACCATGTATATTTAGTCGCAGACTTATATCACCTTCTTATTCTTCAGACTTAGCCGGTGTACCAAGCTGGTATCTGATACCATGTATTTAGTCGCAGACTTATATCAGCTTATTATTCTTCAGACTTAGCAGCTGTACCAAGCCGGTATCTGATACCATGTATTGAGTCACAGACTTATATCGCCTTCTTATTCTTCAGACTTAGCCGCTGTACCAAGCCGGTATCTGATACCATGTATTTAGCCACAGACTTATAACGCCTAATTATTGTTCAGACTTAGCCGCTGTACCAAGCCGGTATCTGATACCATGTAGGTAGACGCAGACTTATATCACCTTGTTATTCATCAGACTTAGCCGGTGTACCAAGCCGGTATCTGATACCATGTATTTAGTCACAGACTTATATCACTTTATTATTCTTCAGACTTAGCCGGTGTACCAAGCTAGTATCTGATACCATGTATTTAGTCGCAGACTTATATCACCTTCTTATTCTTCAGACTTAGCCGCTCTACCATGCCGGCATCTGATACTATGTATTTAACCGAAGACTTATATACCTTACTATTCTTCAGACTTAGCCGGTGTACCAAGCCAGTATCTGATACCATGTGTTAAGTCACAGACTTATACCACCTTCTTATTCTTCACACTTAGCTGCTGTACCAAGCCAGTATCTGATACCATCTATTTAGTCCCAGACTAATATCACCTTATTTTTCTTCATACTTAGCCGGTGTATCAAGCTGATACTTGATACCATGTATTTAGTCGCAGACTTATATCACCTTATTATTCTTCTGACTTAGACGGTGTAGGTTAGGGTTAGGGTTAGGGTTAGGATTAGGGTTGGGGTTAGGGTTAGGGTTGGGTTAGGTATAGGTTATTTGCTTACTTGCGGTTGCGGAATGATGCGGATTGCTTGAATATTATTGGAAAGGTATTAGTTGTTTAGAGTTAGGGTTAGGGTTAAGGGTTAGGGTTAGGGTTAGGGTTGGGGTTAAGGTTAAGGGTTAGGGTTAGGGTTGGGGTTGGGTTAGGGTATAGGTGATTTGCTTACTTGCGGTTGCGGAATGATGCAGATTGCTTGAATATTATTGGTTAGGTATTAGGTGTTCAGGGTTAGGGTTAGGGTTAGGGTTGGGTTAGGGTTAGGGTTAGGGTTAGGGTTAGGGTTAGGGTTAGGGTTAGGGGTTAGGGTTAGGGTTAGGGTTAGGGTTAGGGTTAGGGGGTTAGGGTTAGGGGGTTAGGGTTAGGGTTAGGGTATAAGCTGGAGTACGAAGATGGCCAAATTGAGATGGCCAAACTTGTTAGGGTTAGGGTTAGGGTTAGGGTTAGGGTTAGGGTTAGGGTTAGGGTTAGGGGTTAGGGTTAGGGTTAGGGTTAGGGTTAGGGTTAGGATAGGGTTAGGGTTAGGGTTAGGGTTAGGGTTAGGGTTAGGGTATAGGCGATTTGGCATTAGCGTTAGCGTTCTAACCCTAGCGGATGTATATTTTGCTTAGGGTTGGTGTGTACTTAGGTTAGGGTTGCCTTTTTACCAACCCTGGCGTAGGATATTGTTACTATTTTTAGTAAATTTTACCGAACTTCTTTTTTCAAGGGAGAGTATTCAACAAGGGAAATAACAAAGTTTGGAATAAGTTTGAAATTTCCATGACATAGCCTACTTTGGAATTGTGTAGCTCGGCAACGCCTCGGCGTACAGACAAAAAATTTATATGTACGTGTAGATTGGAATGGGGACTACATGCTCATGTATACAGACTACGCCTGAGGTACCCCTTCTCCAGGTTGTAAGACTTCAAAGTTAGCACAATGGCTGTTTCCGACTCGACATGAAAATTTGCTAAGTTATTTTTCCAATTTACAATACTTTGGAACTATGTAGTTCGGCAACGCCTCGGCGTAGAGAAAAAAGGTTTACATGTACGTGTAGATCGGAATGGGGACTACGAGCTCATGTATACAGACTACGCCTGAGATACCCCATCTCAAGGTTGTAAGAGTTCAAAGTAAGCATAATGGATGTTTCCAGGATTTTTTTCAATTTATTGGCTTTGCTCAATATTCAATGATTCATAGATCGAGAATGCCTCGGCGGACGGAAGAAATGTTAACATGTATGTGTAGATCAGAATCAGGAGAACAAATTCATTCATGCAGACTACCACTCACGTGGCCCTTCTTCTGGTTGTAATAGTTCAAAGTCAGCATACCATGTATTTAGTTACAGACTTATATCACTTATTATAATTCAGACTTAGCCGGTGTACCAAGCCATTATCTGATACCATGTATTTAGTCGCAGACTTATATCGCCTTATTATTCTTCAGACTTAGCCGCTGTACCAAGCCGGTATCTGATACCATGTATTTAGCCGCAGACTTATATCACCTAATTATTCTTCAGACTAAACGGATGTACCAAGACAGTATCTAATGCCATGTATTTAGTCGCAGACTTATATCACCTTATTATTCCTCAGACTTAGTCGCTGTACCAAGAAGGTATCTGATACCATGTATTTAGTAGCAGACTGATATCACTGAATTATTATTCAGACTTAGCCGCTGTACCAAGCCAGTATCTGATACCATGTATTTAGTCGCAGACTTATATCACCTTCTTATTCTTCAGAAATAGCCGCTGTACCAAGCCGGTTTCTGATACCATGTATTTAGTCACAGACTTATATCACCTTATTATTCTTCAGACTTAGCCGGTGTACCAAGCCGATATCTGATACCATGTATTTAGTCGCAGACTTATATCACCTTCTTATTCTTCAGACTTAGCCGGTGTACCAAGCTGGTATCTGATACCATGTATTTAGTCGCAGACTTATATCAGCTTATTATTCTTCAGACTTAGCAGCTGTACCAAGCCGGTATCTGATACCATGTATTGAGTCACAGACTTATATCGCCTTCTTATTCTTCAGACTTAGCCGCTGTACCAAGCCGGTATCTGATACCATGTATTTAGCCACAGACTTATAACGCCTAATTATTGTTCAGACTTAGCCGCTGTACCAAGCCGGTATCTGATACCATGTAGGTAGACGCAGACTTATATCACCTTGTTATTCATCAGACTTAGCCGGTGTACCAAGCCGGTATCTGATACCATGTATTTAGTCACAGACTTATATCACTTTATTATTCTTCAGACTTAGCCGGTGTACCAAGCTAGTATCTGATACCATGTATTTAGTCGCAGACTTATATCACCTTCTTATTCTTCAGACTTAGCCGCTCTACCATGCCGGCATCTGATACTATGTATTTAACCGAAGACTTATATACCTTATTATTCTTCAGACTTAGCCGGTGTACCAAGCCAGTATCTGATACCATGTGTTAAGTCACAGACTTATACCACCTTCTTATTCTTCACACTTAGCTGCTGTACCAAGCCAGTATCTGATACCATCTATTTAGTCCCAGACTAATATCACCTTATTTTTCTTCATACTTAGCCGGTGTATCAAGCTGATACTTGATACCATGTATTTAGTCGCAGACTTATATCACCTTATTATTCTTCTGACTTAGACGGTGTAGGTTAGGGTTAGGGTTAGGGTTAGGATTAGGGTTGGGGTTAGGGTTAGTGTTGGGTTAGGTATAGGTTATTTGCTTACTTGCGGTTGCGGAATGATGCGGATTGCTTGAATATTATTGGAAAGGTATTAGTTGTTTAGAGTTAGGGTTAGGGTTAAGGGGTAGGGTTAGGGTTGGGGTTAAGGTTAAGGGTTAGGGTTAGGGTTTAGGGTTAGGGTTAGGGTTAGGGTTAGGGTTAGGGGTTAGGGTTAGGGTTAGGGTTAGGGTTAGGGTTAGGGGGGTTAGGGGTTAGGGTTAGGGTTAGGGTTAGGGTTAGGGTTAGGGTTAGGTTAGGGTTAGGGTTAGGGTTAGGGTTAGGGTTAGGGTTAGGAGTTAGGGTTAGGGTAGGGAGAATATGCGAAAAGTGTCGCAGCCAAAGTGTCGCAGCCAAGGCTTAGGGTTAAGGGTTAGGGTTAGGGTTAGGTTAGGGTTAGGGTTAAGGGTAGGGAGAATATACGAAAAGTGTCGCAGCCAAAATGTCGCAGCCAAGGCTTAGGCTTAGGCTTAGGCTTAGTGTGTTAGAGAGAATATTTGAAATTTGTCACGGCCAACTTTTCTCATTGACTGGCTTAGGTAATTTTTAATTTATGACATCACTCGTGGGTCTAAAGTGACGGTTTTGAGTAAATTAACCGCTTACCCTTTGGTAATCCGCCATCTTTTCTTTACATTGCATATTTAATAATGTATATGTTTCAAGTAAATATTAAACCTTAGGTAATCCATCACTTATAGCCTTCTTATGTTTCATAGTGCATCTGTATCAAATGATACTAACTCTATAGTAATCCATACCTGTTATCATTCGTAGCTCTTTAGAAATGGTTTTGAGGGAAATATCCCGTTATGCTTTAGTGATCCGAAAAATCATGCCAGGTGTGTCATAGATTATCTGTGTCAAAATATTGGTGATCCTGTACTACTCCATCACTTATGCCACCATTTGCATCTCTTTAGTAACTGTTTGAGGGAAATAACCAGTTATCCTCTGGTAACCCACTAATTGTTCCATCCCGTTAGCGTATTGAATAATGTATATGCTTCATGTAAATGGTTACTCTAAGGTAATCCATTAATTATACTTTGGTAATCTGCCAATGATTCCTTCACTTTAGCATATTTAATGGTGTCTATATGTCTTTAAGTGGAAAACTTAATGTAATCCATCAGCCTAAGCATCCTTTTTGGCTGTTTCATAGCGTACCTGTACCAACAATAATGGTAATCCTTTGGTAATCCATCATTGGTCGTAAGTTACGGTTTTGATAAAATATCCGTTTAGCCTTTGGTAATCCGCCAGTGGTTTCATCACATTAGCATACTGTAAATGGATACTGTAAATGTGTCCTGTCAATGGTTAACACTAGGTAATCCGATACACTTCTTACATAATCAATACTCGTTGTTTCATAGGGTACTAGTGTCAAATTACCGGTATCCCTTTGTAAACTCATCAGTAATGACATCACTTGTTTTTTTCTCCTATTTGTGGTTTTGAGTAAAATATCCGGTTATTCTTTGGTAATCCGCCAATAATTCAATCGCGTAAGCATATTTTAAAAAGTAAATGGTAGACCTTAGGTTTTCCATCACTTATAACATAGTCTCTAAGCGGTTTACCAGTACTCGTGTGCGGGTCGGTTTCAACTCTGCGTGGAAGCATCATGCAACCCATCTATTTCTTCAAGCCTTAAGGTATTTCGGCATTTATATCATAAATGATTACTGTTTCATAGATTATCTGGGTCAAAATAGTGGTAATCATTTGGTAATCCATTTCTTCATAGAGAGAATAATTGGTGGATTATCAAATGATAACCAGGAATTATTATTGAACCATTGATATATACCTGCTAATATGTGATTGGTTACATAAGGATTACCAAAGGATTACCTAAGGATTACCAAAGGATAACAAAAAATTTGAAATATTGGAACTACGGAAGAGCCGAAAGTGATGAAACAATTGATAGTTTACCTTACGTTTACCATTAATATGACACAGATACACCTTCAAATTGCGTCATAAGTTATAGATTACCAGAGGATTACCAAATGATTAACTCAATTTTGACGCAGATGATCTATGGATCATCCGAAAAGGGTAATAGAGCTGATGGATTACCAAAGGATTAGCTTAACTTGGAAGCAGATGATCTATGGAAAAGCCGAAAGTGGTGCTGGAACTGATGAATTACCTTCACATATAGAATAATTGATCAGTTACCAAATGATTACCAGGAATTATTCTTAAACCATTGATATATACCTAAAAATGAGGCAAAAAGTGATGGATTACCTAAGGATCACCAAAGGATTACCTAAGGATTACCAAAGGATTGCCAAACTTGACACATGGGAACTACGGAAGAGCCAAAAGTGATGATGGAATGGATGCTAATGTGAAGAAACAAATGGGGGCTTACCGAAGCATAACCGGATACTTTAGCCCAAACTATTGTTAAAGACCTAACCGAGAGGCGTTATGTGATGCACTAACAAACAATTATCAAAACTTCGACATAGGTAAACTATGAAACAGCCGAAAAGTACGATAAAAGTAAAGAATTACCAAAGGATAACGATAACCATGCAGCATACAAATATTTTGATTTGCAAACGGTATGGCATACATGGCGGATTGCCAAAGATAACCAGATATTTAACCTAAAACCGGAACTTAGGACATACAGATTACCATAGGATTACCATTAATTCGACAAAGATAAGCTACGAAACAGCCGAAAGTGCTGATATAATTAATAGGTTACCTTGCGTTTACCATAAATATGACACAGATACACCTTCAAAAAAGGGGTCATAAGTTATAGATTACCAGAGGTTTACCAAAAGATTACCTACATTTTGACGCAGGTGATTTATGGTACATCCGAAAGGGGTAATAGAACTGATGAATTACCAAAGGATTAACTAAATTTGGAAGCAAATGATCTATGGAAAAGCCGAAAGTGATGCTAGAACTGATGGATTACCTTCATATATAGAATAATTGGTCGGTAACAATATGATAACCAGGAATTATTCTTAAAACATTGAAATAAACCGAATGGAACCGTAAGTAATGGATTACCTACGGAAAAGTATGACAAAAGTGATGAATAACCAAATGTTAACGAAGGGCATGAAACAAATACAGTATTACATATGCAATCGGGATGGATAAATTGGCGGATTACCAAGGATCAGCAGCTATTATACTCAAAACCAGAACTGAAAACATACAAATAATTATAGATTACAATTAATTCGTCACAAATAACCTATGAAACAGGCGAAAGTGATTCTATAATTCATGGGTTACCTTAAGTGTACCATATATATGGCAAAGTTACACCTTTAAATGGGACCAAAAGTGATGGATTACCAAAGGAACGTCCTACCTTTTGAAGCAGATGATCTATGGAAAAGCTGAAAGTGATGCTAGAACTGCTTGTTTACCTTCATAGAGAGAATAATTGGTGGATTACCAAATGATAACCAGGAATTATTCTTGAACCATTGATATATACCTGCGAACAAGTGATGGATTACATAAGGATTACCAAAAGATTACCTTAGGATTGCCAAAGATTACCAAACTTTTGATACATTGGAACTACGGAAGAGCCGAAAATGATGAAAGAATTGATAGGTTAACTTCTATTTACCATAAAAATGACACAGATACACCTTCAAATCAGGTCATAAGCCGAAAGTAATGCTAGAACTGATGGATTACCATCATATATATAATAGTTGGTCGGTAACCAAATGATAACCAGTAATTATTCTTGACCATTGATATGTACCTACAAATGGGACCATAAGTGATGGATTACCTAATGATTATCAAACGATTACCTAAGGATTACCAGACACATTGGAACTACGATAGAGCCGAAAGGGTTGATAGAATTGATGGGTTACCTTCAGCTTGCCATTTATATGACAACCATGCACTATTAAATGTGTTAATGTGAAGAAATAAACGGCGGTTAACCGAAGTATAACCTGATATTTTATCCTAAATATTATTTAAGACCTAAGAGAGAGGCGTTATTTGATGAATTCACGAGCAATTATCAAACTTCGGTAGCCAAATGATTACCAGGAATTATTCTTAAACCATTGATATATACCTACAAATGAGACAATAAATGATGGATTACCAAAGGCTTTCCTGAGGATTACCATAGGATTACCAAAAGTTTGACACATTGGAACTACGACAGAGCCGAAAGTGATGATAAATTGATTGATTACCGTCAGCTTACCATTTATATGACAAACATACACTAATAAATGGGCTAATGAGAAGAAATAAACGGCGGTTAACCGTAGCATGACCGGATACTTTAGCCCAAACTATTATTTAAGACCTAAAAGAGAGCGTTATGTGATGAATTAACAAATAGTTATCAAAACTTTGGCATAGGTTCACTATGAAACAGCCGAAAAGTATGATAAAGTGAAGGATTACCAAAGGTACATGATAGGCATGCAACATATAGGTTATTATATTTGCAAACGGGATGGCATAATTGGCAGATTGCCAAGGATACCCGGATACTTAAGTTAAAACCAGAATTTAGGACATACAGATTACCAGAGGATTACCATTAATTCGACAAAGGTAAGCTACGAAACAGCCGAAAGTGATAATACAATTGAATAGTTACCTTACGTTTACTATTAATATGACATATATACACCTTCAAATGGGGTCATAAGTTATAGATTACCAGAGGATTACCAAAGGATTACCTACATTTGGACGCAGATGATCTATGGAACATCGAACGGGGTAATAGAACTGATGGATTACCAAAAGATTACCTAAATTTTGAAGCAGATGATCTATGGAAAAGCCGAAAGTGATTCTGTAACTGATGGATTACCTTCATATATACAATAATTGGTAGGGTTAGGGTGAGGGTTAGGGTTTAGGGTTTAGGTTAGTGTTAGGGTTAGGGTTAGGTTAGGGTTAGGGTTAGAGGTTAGGGTTAGGGTAAGGGTTAGGGTTAGGGTTAGGGTTAGGGTAGGGTTAGTGGTTAGGGTTAGGGGTTAGGGTTAGGGTTAGGGTAGGGTTAGGGTTAGGGTAAGGGGTTGAAACGAGGTTTGTCCAAGAATTTTGTCCAAAGCTCCGCCCACTTTATCACGTGACTTCGTTTTATCATAATCGCGTTGGATATGTATCGCGTTAAAATACCAGTACTTGTTTCACTTTGGATACAAAATGCTTATTAACTGTTGGATGCTATTCTTGTTATTCAAGTATGTTTGATTAATTTAATTTCGTATTTTAATTCCGAATAATCATTTTTGTCGTCAAATAATTTAAAAGGTGCCCCGTAGAAAACAAAGCCATTATTTGCTTTCTTTCCTCCTTGTTTTCCGTGAAGGTACTCCGTTTTCCTGCTACTCGTCTGTATGGATTTGTTCCTGTTTCTGTCTGAAAAAGAACATGGCTCGACCGGGACTCGAACCCAGTGTCTCTCGCATACCGTGCGAGCACTCGACCTACAGAGCTTCTGAGCCACATTCCCAAATCAGACTCGTCCCGATTCTCTTAGTCCTATCCAGTCCGGCTGTAAGTCTTATTTTCATACTGTTTCATGCCAGATTATAAGATTATAAAGCCTGAACTGAATCTTAGCCCTGCTAAACGCAATGTGAAATATTGTTTAATTGGCTTACCGGGTCCAGTTCACCCTTGTTCTTCTTCAGTTGACCCTTAGTTCAGCTTGGTTTAGACTAAGATCAGCCTTTATGAGCATCTCACTGCCATTCCGTGTTGAGAAAGCTTGAACTGAATCTGAGCACTGCTGAACTCAATTTGAAATATTTTGATTAATTTGCTTTCCATGCCCAGTTCACCCTTTTAGTTCCTTATTTGACCCTTAGTTCAGCCTATTTTAGCCTCAGATCAGCCTTTGTTTGAGCATCTCGCTGCAATGCAGTGCTAATACAGCCTGAACTAAATCTCAACACTGCTGAACTCAATGTGAATTATTGTTTTAGTTGCTCACCGGGCCCTGTTCACCCTTGTTCTTCTTCATTTGACCCTTAGTTCAGCCTATTTTAGCCTCAGATTAGACTTTCTGGGTATCTCACTTTAATTCAGTAGTTATAAAGCCTGAACTGAATCTGAGCATTGCTGAACTGAATGTGGCATATTGTTTACCAGGGCCAGTTCACACTTGTTCTTCTTCATTTGACCCTTAGTTCAGCCTGGTTTAGACTAAGATCAGCCTTTCTGAGCATCTCACTGCAATTCAGTGTTAATAAAGCCTGAACTGAATCTAAGCCCTGCTAAACGCAATGTGAAATATTGTTTTATTGGCTTACCGGGCCCAGTTCACCCTTGTTCTTCTTCAGTTGACCCTTAATTCAGCTTGGTTTAGACTAAGATCAGCCTTTATGAGCATCTCACTGCAATTCAGTGTTGAGAAAGCTTGAACTGAATCTGATCACTGCTGAACTCAATTTGAAATATTGATTAATTTGCTTTCCATGCCCAGTTCACCCTTTTAGTTCCTTATTTGACCCTTAGTTCAGCCTATTTTAGCCTCAGATCAGCCTTTGTTTGAGCATCTCGCTGCAATGCAGTGTTAATACAGCCTGAACTAAATCTCCACACTCCTGAACTCAATGTGAATTATTGTTTTATTTGCTCACCGGGCCCTGTTCACCCTTGTTCTTTTTCATTTGACCCTTGGTTCAGCCTGGTATAGCCTCAGATCAGCCTTTCTGAGCATCGAGCTGCAAGTAAGTGTTAATAAAGCCTGTACTGAATATTATCCCTGCTTAACTCATTGTGGAATATTGTTTTATTTGCTTACTAGGCCCAGTTCACCCTTGTACGTCTTCATTTGACCCTCAGTTCAGCCTGGTTTTGCCTCAGATCAGCCTTTTCTGAGCATCTCACTGCAAGTCGGTGTTAATAAAGCCTGAACTGAATCTGAGCACTGCTGAACGCAATGTGAAATATTGTAGGGTTAGGGTTAGGGTTCAGGGTTAGGGTTAGGGTTAGGGTAGGGAGAATATGCGAAAAGTGTCGCAGCCAAAGTGTCGCAGCCAAGGCTTAGGGTTAAGGGTTAGAGTTAGGGTTAGGGTAGGGAGAATATGCGAAAAGTGTCGCAGCCAAAGTGTCGCAGCCAAGGCTTAGGGTTAAGGGTTAGGGTTAGGGTTAGGTTAGGGTTAGGGTTAAGGGTAGGGAGAATATACGAAAAGTGTCGCAGCCAAAATGTCGCAGCCAAGGCTTAGGCTTAGGCTTAGGCTTAGTGTGTTAGAGAGAATATTTGAAATTTGTCACGGCCAACTTTTCTCATTGACTGGCTTAGGTAATTTTTAATTTATGACATCACTCGTGGGTCTAAAGTGACGGTTTTGAGTAAATTAACCGCTTACCCTTTGGTAATCCGCCATCTTTTCTTTACATTGCATATTTAATAATGTATATGTTTCAAGTAAATATTAAACCTTAGGTAATCCATCACTTATAGCCTTCTTATGTTTCATAGTGCATCTGTATCAAATGATACTAACTCTATAGTAATCCATACCTGTTATCATTCGTAGCTCTTTAGAAATGGTTTTGAGGGAAATATCCCGTTATGCTTTAGTGATCCGAAAAATCATGCCAGGTGTGTCATAGATTATCTGTGTCAAAATATTGGTGATCCTGTACTACTCCATCACTTATGCCACCATTTGCATCTCTTTAGTAACTGTTTGAGGGAAATAACCAGTTATCCTCTGGTAACCCACTAATTGTTCCATCCCGTTAGCGTATTGAATAATGTATATGCTTCATGTAAATGGTTACTCTAAGGTAATCCATTAATTATACTTTGGTAATCTGCCAATGATTCCTTCACTTTAGCATATTTAATGGTGTCTATATGTCTTTAAGTGGAAAACTTAATGTAATCCATCAGCCTAAGCATCCTTTTTGGCTGTTTCATAGCGTACCTGTACCAACAATAATGGTAATCCTTTGGTAATCCATCATTGGTCGTAAGTTACGGTTTTGATAAAATATCCGTTTAGCCTTTGGTAATCCGCCAGTGGTTTCATCACATTAGCATACTGTAAATGGATACTGTAAATGTGTCCTGTCAATGGTTAACACTAGGTAATCCGATACACTTCTTACATAATCAATACTCGTTGTTTCATAGGGTACTAGTGTCAAATTACCGGTATCCCTTTGTAAACTCATCAGTAATGACATCACTTGTTTTTTTCTCCTATTTGTGGTTTTGAGTAAAATATCCGGTTATTCTTTGGTAATCCGCCAATAATTCAATCGCGTAAGCATATTTTAAAAAGTAAATGGTAGACCTTAGGTTTTCCATCACTTATAACATAGTCTCTAAGCGGTTTACCAGTACTCGTGTGCGGGTCGGTTTCAACTCTGCGTGGAAGCATCATGCAACCCATCTATTTCTTCAAGCCTTAAGGTATTTCGGCATTTATATCATAAATGATTACTGTTTCATAGATTATCTGGGTCAAAATAGTGGTAATCATTTGGTAATCCATTTCTTCATAGAGAGAATAATTGGTGGATTATCAAATGATAACCAGGAATTATTATTGAACCATTGATATATACCTGCTAATATGTGATTGGTTACATAAGGATTACCAAAGGATTACCTAAGGATTACCAAAGGATAACAAAAAATTTGAAATATTGGAACTACGGAAGAGCCGAAAGTGATGAAACAATTGATAGTTTACCTTACGTTTACCATTAATATGACACAGATACACCTTCAAATTGCGTCATAAGTTATAGATTACCAGAGGATTACCAAATGATTAACTCAATTTTGACGCAGATGATCTATGGATCATCCGAAAAGGGTAATAGAGCTGATGGATTACCAAAGGATTAGCTTAACTTGGAAGCAGATGATCTATGGAAAAGCCGAAAGTGGTGCTGGAACTGATGAATTACCTTCACATATAGAATAATTGATCAGTTACCAAATGATTACCAGGAATTATTCTTAAACCATTGATATATACCTAAAAATGAGGCAAAAAGTGATGGATTACCTAAGGATCACCAAAGGATTACCTAAGGATTACCAAAGGATTGCCAAACTTGACACATGGGAACTACGGAAGAGCCAAAAGTGATGATGGAATGGATGCTAATGTGAAGAAACAAATGGGGGCTTACCGAAGCATAACCGGATACTTTAGCCCAAACTATTGTTAAAGACCTAACCGAGAGGCGTTATGTGATGCACTAACAAACAATTATCAAAACTTCGACATAGGTAAACTATGAAACAGCCGAAAAGTACGATAAAAGTAAAGAATTACCAAAGGATAACGATAACCATGCAGCATACAAATATTTTGATTTGCAAACGGTATGGCATACATGGCGGATTGCCAAAGATAACCAGATATTTAACCTAAAACCGGAACTTAGGACATACAGATTACCATAGGATTACCATTAATTCGACAAAGATAAGCTACGAAACAGCCGAAAGTGCTGATATAATTAATAGGTTACCTTGCGTTTACCATAAATATGACACAGATACACCTTCAAAAAAGGGGTCATAAGTTATAGATTACCAGAGGTTTACCAAAAGATTACCTACATTTTGACGCAGGTGATTTATGGTACATCCGAAAGGGGTAATAGAACTGATGAATTACCAAAGGATTAACTAAATTTGGAAGCAAATGATCTATGGAAAAGCCGAAAGTGATGCTAGAACTGATGGATTACCTTCATATATAGAATAATTGGTCGGTAACAATATGATAACCAGGAATTATTCTTAAAACATTGAAATAAACCGAATGGAACCGTAAGTAATGGATTACCTACGGAAAAGTATGACAAAAGTGATGAATAACCAAATGTTAACGAAGGGCATGAAACAAATACAGTATTACATATGCAATCGGGATGGATAAATTGGCGGATTACCAAGGATCAGCAGCTATTATACTCAAAACCAGAACTGAAAACATACAAATAATTATAGATTACAATTAATTCGTCACAAATAACCTATGAAACAGGCGAAAGTGATTCTATAATTCATGGGTTACCTTAAGTGTACCATATATATGGCAAAGTTACACCTTTAAATGGGACCAAAAGTGATGGATTACCAAAGGAACGTCCTACCTTTTGAAGCAGATGATCTATGGAAAAGCTGAAAGTGATGCTAGAACTGCTTGTTTACCTTCATAGAGAGAATAATTGGTGGATTACCAAATGATAACCAGGAATTATTCTTGAACCATTGATATATACCTGCGAACAAGTGATGGATTACATAAGGATTACCAAAAGATTACCTTAGGATTGCCAAAGATTACCAAACTTTTGATACATTGGAACTACGGAAGAGCCGAAAATGATGAAAGAATTGATAGGTTAACTTCTATTTACCATAAAAATGACACAGATACACCTTCAAATCAGGTCATAAGCCGAAAGTAATGCTAGAACTGATGGATTACCATCATATATATAATAGTTGGTCGGTAACCAAATGATAACCAGTAATTATTCTTGACCATTGATATGTACCTACAAATGGGACCATAAGTGATGGATTACCTAATGATTATCAAACGATTACCTAAGGATTACCAGACACATTGGAACTACGATAGAGCCGAAAGGGTTGATAGAATTGATGGGTTACCTTCAGCTTGCCATTTATATGACAACCATGCACTATTAAATGTGTTAATGTGAAGAAATAAACGGCGGTTAACCGAAGTATAACCTGATATTTTATCCTAAATATTATTTAAGACCTAAGAGAGAGGCGTTATTTGATGAATTCACGAGCAATTATCAAACTTCGGTAGCCAAATGATTACCAGGAATTATTCTTAAACCATTGATATATACCTACAAATGAGACAATAAATGATGGATTACCAAAGGCTTTCCTGAGGATTACCATAGGATTACCAAAAGTTTGACACATTGGAACTACGACAGAGCCGAAAGTGATGATAAATTGATTGATTACCGTCAGCTTACCATTTATATGACAAACATACACTAATAAATGGGCTAATGAGAAGAAATAAACGGCGGTTAACCGTAGCATGACCGGATACTTTAGCCCAAACTATTATTTAAGACCTAAAAGAGAGCGTTATGTGATGAATTAACAAATAGTTATCAAAACTTTGGCATAGGTTCACTATGAAACAGCCGAAAAGTATGATAAAGTGAAGGATTACCAAAGGTACATGATAGGCATGCAACATATAGGTTATTATATTTGCAAACGGGATGGCATAATTGGCAGATTGCCAAGGATACCCGGATACTTAAGTTAAAACCAGAATTTAGGACATACAGATTACCAGAGGATTACCATTAATTCGACAAAGGTAAGCTACGAAACAGCCGAAAGTGATAATACAATTGAATAGTTACCTTACGTTTACTATTAATATGACATATATACACCTTCAAATGGGGTCATAAGTTATAGATTACCAGAGGATTACCAAAGGATTACCTACATTTGGACGCAGATGATCTATGGAACATCGAACGGGGTAATAGAACTGATGGATTACCAAAAGATTACCTAAATTTTGAAGCAGATGATCTATGGAAAAGCCGAAAGTGATTCTGTAACTGATGGATTACCTTCATATATACAATAATTGGTAGGGTTAGGGTGAGGGTTAGGGTTTAGGGTTTAGGTTAGTGTTAGGGTTAGGGTTAGGTTAGGGTTAGGGTTAGAGGTTAGGGTTAGGGTAAGGGTTAGGGTTAGGGTTAGGGTTAGGGTAGGGTTAGTGGTTAGGGTTAGGGGTTAGGGTTAGGGTTAGGGTAGGGTTAGGGTTAGGGTAAGGGGTTGAAACGAGGTTTGTCCAAGAATTTTGTCCAAAGCTCCGCCCACTTTATCACGTGACTTCGTTTTATCATAATCGCGTTGGATATGTATCGCGTTAAAATACCAGTACTTGTTTCACTTTGGATACAAAATGCTTATTAACTGTTGGATGCTATTCTTGTTATTCAAGTATGTTTGATTAATTTAATTTCGTATTTTAATTCCGAATAATCATTTTTGTCGTCAAATAATTTAAAAGGTGCCCCGTAGAAAACAAAGCCATTATTTGCTTTCTTTCCTCCTTGTTTTCCGTGAAGGTACTCCGTTTTCCTGCTACTCGTCTGTATGGATTTGTTCCTGTTTCTGTCTGAAAAAGAACATGGCTCGACCGGGACTCGAACCCAGTGTCTCTCGCATACCGTGCGAGCACTCGACCTACAGAGCTTCTGAGCCACATTCCCAAATCAGACTCGTCCCGATTCTCTTAGTCCTATCCAGTCCGGCTGTAAGTCTTATTTTCATACTGTTTCATGCCAGATTATAAGATTATAAAGCCTGAACTGAATCTTAGCCCTGCTAAACGCAATGTGAAATATTGTTTAATTGGCTTACCGGGTCCAGTTCACCCTTGTTCTTCTTCAGTTGACCCTTAGTTCAGCTTGGTTTAGACTAAGATCAGCCTTTATGAGCATCTCACTGCCATTCCGTGTTGAGAAAGCTTGAACTGAATCTGAGCACTGCTGAACTCAATTTGAAATATTTTGATTAATTTGCTTTCCATGCCCAGTTCACCCTTTTAGTTCCTTATTTGACCCTTAGTTCAGCCTATTTTAGCCTCAGATCAGCCTTTGTTTGAGCATCTCGCTGCAATGCAGTGCTAATACAGCCTGAACTAAATCTCAACACTGCTGAACTCAATGTGAATTATTGTTTTAGTTGCTCACCGGGCCCTGTTCACCCTTGTTCTTCTTCATTTGACCCTTAGTTCAGCCTATTTTAGCCTCAGATTAGACTTTCTGGGTATCTCACTTTAATTCAGTAGTTATAAAGCCTGAACTGAATCTGAGCATTGCTGAACTGAATGTGGCATATTGTTTACCAGGGCCAGTTCACACTTGTTCTTCTTCATTTGACCCTTAGTTCAGCCTGGTTTAGACTAAGATCAGCCTTTCTGAGCATCTCACTGCAATTCAGTGTTAATAAAGCCTGAACTGAATCTAAGCCCTGCTAAACGCAATGTGAAATATTGTTTTATTGGCTTACCGGGCCCAGTTCACCCTTGTTCTTCTTCAGTTGACCCTTAATTCAGCTTGGTTTAGACTAAGATCAGCCTTTATGAGCATCTCACTGCAATTCAGTGTTGAGAAAGCTTGAACTGAATCTGATCACTGCTGAACTCAATTTGAAATATTGATTAATTTGCTTTCCATGCCCAGTTCACCCTTTTAGTTCCTTATTTGACCCTTAGTTCAGCCTATTTTAGCCTCAGATCAGCCTTTGTTTGAGCATCTCGCTGCAATGCAGTGTTAATACAGCCTGAACTAAATCTCCACACTCCTGAACTCAATGTGAATTATTGTTTTATTTGCTCACCGGGCCCTGTTCACCCTTGTTCTTTTTCATTTGACCCTTGGTTCAGCCTGGTATAGCCTCAGATCAGCCTTTCTGAGCATCGAGCTGCAAGTAAGTGTTAATAAAGCCTGTACTGAATATTATCCCTGCTTAACTCATTGTGGAATATTGTTTTATTTGCTTACTAGGCCCAGTTCACCCTTGTACGTCTTCATTTGACCCTCAGTTCAGCCTGGTTTTGCCTCAGATCAGCCTTTTCTGAGCATCTCACTGCAAGTCGGTGTTAATAAAGCCTGAACTGAATCTGAGCACTGCTGAACGCAATGTGAAATATTGTAGGGTTAGGGTTAGGGTTCAGGGTTAGGGTTAGGGTTAGGGTAGGGAGAATATGCGAAAAGTGTCGCAGCCAAAGTGTCGCAGCCAAGGCTTAGGGTTAAGGGTTAGGGTTAGGGTTAGGGTAGGGAGAATATGCGAAAAGTGTCGCAGCCAAAGTGTCGCAGCCAAGGCTTAGGGTTAAGGGTTAGGGTTAGGGTTAGGTTAGGGTTAGGGTTAAGGGTAGGGAGAATATACGAAAAGTGTCGCAGCCAGGGTTAGGGTTAGGGTTAGGGTTAGGGTTAGGGTTAGGTTAGGGTTAGGGTTAGGGTTAGGGTTAGAAGGGTTAGGGTTAGGGTTAGGGTTAGGGTTAGGGTTAGAAGGGTAAGGGTTAGGGTTAGGGTTAGGGTTAGGGTTAGGGTTTAGGGTTAGGGTTAGGGTTAGGGTTAGGGTTAGGGTTAGGAGGTTAGGGTTAGGGTTAGGGTTAAGGTTAAGGTTAGGGTTAGGGTTAGGGTTAGGGTTAGGGTTAGGGTTAGAGTTAGGGTTAGGGGTTAGGGTTAGGGTTAGGGTTAGGTATTAGGTGTTTAGGGGGTACCCCTATTGCTCTAACCCTGGCGGATGTATATTTTGCTTAGGGTTGGTATGTACTTTGGTTAGGGTTGCCTTTTTACCAACCCTAGCGTAGGATATTGTTACTATTTTTAGTACATTTTACCGAACTTCTTTTTTCAGGGGAGACTATTCAACAAGGGAAATAACAAAGTTTGGAAATAAGTTTGAATTTTCTATGACACAGCCTACTTTGGAATTGTGTAGCTCGGCAACGCCTCGGCGTACAGACAAAACTTTTACATGTACGTGTAGATTGGAATGGGGACTACATGCTCATGTATACAGACTACGCCTGAGGTACCCCTTCTCCAGGTTGTAAGACTTCAAAGTTAGCATAATGGCTGTTTCCGACGACACGAAAATTTGCTAAGTTATTTTTCCAATTTACAATACTTTGGAACTATGTAGTTCGGCAACGCCCAGGCGTACAGACAAAATGTTTACATGTACGTGTAGATCGGAATGGGGACTACGAGCTCATGTATACTGACTTCGCCTGAGATGCCCCTTCTCAAGGTTGCAAGAGTTCAAAGTAAGCAGAATAGGGTTAGGGTTAGGGTTAGGGTTAGGGTTAGGGTTAGAGGTTAGGGTTAGGGTTAGGGTTAGGGTTAGGGTTAGGGTTAAGGAGGGTTAGGGTTAGGTTAGAGGTTAGGGTTAGGGTAGGGTTAGGGTTAGGGTTAGGGTTAGGTTAGGGTTAGGGTTAGGGTAGGGTTAGGGTTAGGGTTAGGGTATAGGCGATTTGGCATTAGCGTTAGCGTTCTAACCCTAGCGGATGTATATTTTGCTTAGGGTTGGTGTGTACTTAGGTTAGGGTTGCCTTTTTACCAACCCTGGCGTAGGATATTGTTACTATTTTTAGTAAATTTTACCGAACTTCTTTTTTCAAGGGAGAGTATTCAACAAGGGAAATAACAAAGTTTGGAATAAGTTTGAAATTTCCATGACATAGCCTACTTTGGAATTGTGTAGCTCGGCAACGCCTCGGCGTACAGACAAAAAATTTATATGTACGTGTAGATTGGAATGGGGACTACATGCTCATGTATACAGACTACGCCTGAGGTACCCCTTCTCCAGGTTGTAAGACTTCAAAGTTAGCACAATGGCTGTTTCCGACTCGACATGAAAATTTGCTAAGTTATTTTTCCAATTTACAATACTTTGGAACTATGTAGTTCGGCAACGCCTCGGCGTAGAGAAAAAAAGGTTTACATGTACGTGTAGATCGGAATGGGGACTACGAGCTCATGTATACAGACTACGCCTGAGATACCCCTTCTCAAGGTTGTAAGAGTTCAAAGTAAGCATAATGGCTGTTTCCAGGATTTTTTTCAATTTATTGGCTTTGCTCAATATTCAATGATTCATAGATCGAGAATGCCTCGGCGGACGGAAGAAATGTTAACATGTATGTGTAGATCAGAATCAGGAGAACAAATTCATTCATGCAGACTACCACTCACGTGGCCCTTCTTCTGGTTGTAATAGTTCAAAGTCAGCATGCCATGTATTTAGTTACAGACTTATATCACTTATTATAATTCAGACTTAGCCGGTGTACCAAGCCATTATCTGATACCATGTATTTAGTCGCAGACTTATATCGCCTTATTATTCTTCAGACTTAGCCGCTGTACCAAGCCGGTATCTGATACCATGTATTTAGCCGCAGACTTATATCACCTAATTATTCTTCAGACTAAACGGATGTACCAAGACAGTATCTAATGCCATGTATTTAGTCGCAGACTTATATCACCTTATTATTCCTCAGACTTAGTCGCTGTACCAAGAAGGTATCTGATACCATGTATTTAGTAGCAGACTGATATCACTGAATTATTATTCAGACTTAGCCGCTGTACCAAGCCAGTATCTGATACCATGTATTTAGTCGCAGACTTATATCACCTTCTTATTCTTCAGAAATAGCCGCTGTACCAAGCCGGTTTCTGATACCATGTATTTAGTCGCAGACTTATATCACCTTACTATTCTTCAGACTTAGCCGGTGTACCAAGCCGATATCTGATACCATGTATTTAGTCGCAGACTTATATCACCTTCTTATTCTTCAGACTTAGCCGGTGTACCAAGCTGGTATCTGATACCATGTATTTAGTCGCAGACTTATATCAGCTTATTATTCTTCAGACTTAGCAGCTGTACCAAGCCGGTATCTGATACCATGTATTGAGTCACAGACTTATATCGCCTTCTTATTCTTCAGACTTAGCCGCTGTACCAAGCCGGTATCTGGGTTAGGGTTAGGGTTAGGGTTAGGGGTTAGGGTTAGGGTTAGGGTTAGGGTTAGGGTTAGGGTTAGGGGTTAGGGGTTAGGGTTAGGGTTAGGGTTAGGGGTTAGGGTTAGGGTTAGGGTTAGGGTTAGGGTTAGAGTAGGGTTAGGGCTAGGGTTAGGGTATAGGCGATTTGGCATTAGCGTTAGCGTTCTAACCCTAGCGGATGTATATTTTGCTTAGGGTTGGTGTGTACTTAGGTTAGGGTTGCCTTTTTACCAACCCTGGCGTAGGATATTGTTACTATTTTTAGTAAATTTTACCGAACTTCTTTTTTCAAGGGAGAGTATTCAACAAGGGAAATAACAAAGTTTGGAATAAGTTTGAAATTTCCATGACATAGCCTACTTTGGAATTGTGTAGCTCGGCAACGCCTCGGCGTACAGACAAAAAATTTATATGTACGTGTAGATTGGAATGGGGACTACATGCTCATGTATACAGACTACGCCTGAGGTACCCCTTCTCCAGGTTGTAAGACTTCAAAGTTAGCACAATGGCTGTTTCCGACTCGACATGAAAATTTGCTAAGTTATTTTTCCAATTTACAATACTTTGGAACTATGTAGTTCGGCAACGCCTCGGCGTAGAGAAAAAAGGTTTACATGTACGTGTAGATCGGAATGGGGACTACGAGCTCATGTATACAGACTACGCCTGAGATACCCCTTCTCAAGGTTGTAAGAGTTCAAAGTAAGCATAATGGCTGTTTCCAGGATTTTTTTCAATTTATTGGCTTTGCTCAATATTCAATGATTCATAGATCGAGAATGCCTCGGCGGACGGAAGAAATGTTAACATGTATGTGTAGATCAGAATCAGGAGAACAAATTCATTCATGCAGACTACCACTCACGTGGCCCTTCTTCTGGTTGTAATAGTTCAAAGTCAGCATGCCATGTATTTAGTTACAGACTTATATCACTTATTATAATTCAGACTTAGCCGGTGTACCAAGCCATTATCTGGGGTTAGGGTTAGGGTTAGGGTTAGGGTGAGGGTTAGGGTTAGGGTCCGCTTTGTGAAAATTGGCATTTTAAAATCGAAAATTGGCATTTTTTTTCGAAAATTGGCATCGTGCATTCGAAAACTGGCATTTTCGTTCGAAAATTGGATTTTCGACATTGAAAATTGGAAGGACGCTAATTTTTCGAAATTTGGTCATGGATTTTAAAAAAATAATTTTCTTCCAGAAAAACTGTCCTATAATAACATGATTATCATAGGTCATGTGTTAGGCATTGCTCCACAATATATATCATTTTTAATCCGGTCGTATGTCATTTAGAGTCAAAAACTGCTCTTTTGTGATATTGAAATTTGGCATTCAGCTAACAGAGGGTTCTGATATATCTCTCTACAGTCGGAATTTTGATGATACATTCCCACTTTAAGGGACTATACATGTGGAAGTTTTGGTTATATATCAAATATTTGTACTATAAGGATGACAAGACATAAACCTTATCCGGCAGAAACGCAAGGATGATGGAATATTAGATGTTTATTTCTCGGGTCTGGACGGTTATTTTGCTATTTGATCGAAAACAAACTAAGTCCGAACTCTAATTTTCGACTTTCAGATCATTGTCTTACTTTTGGATAAATATTATATGGTCTTAAATTTAATACCTTTGACGTACTTAGAACTATAATATGTTTGTCTTAAGTATGTATAAATACCCAAAATAAGTATGCGGTTGGATACTTGATATCAGATACCGGATTTGTAAAGCGGCCAAGTCTAAAGAATAATAAGGGGGGATAAGTCTTCGGCTGAATACTTGTTATCAGATACCGGTGTGGTATAGCGGCCATGTCTTAAGAATAACAAGGGGGAATAAGTATGCCGCTGGATACTTGTTGTCAGATACCGGTTTGGTATAGCGGCCATATCTAAAGAATAACAAGGGAGAATAAGTCTGTGTCTTTATACTTGGTATCAGATACCGGTTTGGAATACTGGCCATATCTCGAGAATAACAAAGGGGAATAATAATGCAGCTGAATACTTGATATCAGATACCGGTTTGGTATAGCAGCCATATCTAAAGAATAACAAGGGGTGAGTAAGTATGCGGCTGGATACATGATATCAGATACCGGTTTGGTATAGTGGCCATATCTAAAGAATAACAAGGGGGAATAAGTATGCGGCTGGATACTTGATATGAGATACTGGTTTGGTAAAGCGGCCATATCTCAAGAATAACAAAGGGGAATAAGTATGCAGCTGGATACTTGGTATCAGATACCGGTTTGGTATAGCGGCCATATCTAAAGAATGACAAGGGGGAATAAGTATGCGGCTGGATACTTATTGTCAGATACCGGTTTGGTATAGCTGCCATATCTAAAGAATAACAATGGATAATAAGTCTGCGGCTTTATATTGGGTATCAGATACCGGTTTGGTATAGCGACCATATCTAAAGAATAACAAGGGGTAATGAGTATGTAGCTGGATACTTGATATCAGATACAGGTTTGGTATAGCGGCCATATCTAAAGAATAACAAGGGGGAATAAGTATGCGGCTGGATATGTGATAAGAGATACCGGTTTGGTATAGCGGCCATATCTAAAGAATAACAAGGGGGAATAAGTATGTGGCTGGATACTTGATATCAGATACCGGTTTGGTATAGCGGCCATATCTAAAGAATAACAAGGGGGAATAAGTATGTGGCTGGATACGTGATATCAGATACCGGTTTGGTATAGCGGCCATATCTAAAGAATAACAAGGGGGAATAAGTATGCGGCTGGATACTTGTTGTCAGATACCGGTTTGGTAAAGCAGCCATATCTAAAGAATAACAAGGGAGTATAAGTCTGCGGCTTTATACTTGGCAACAGATACCGGTCTGGTATAGTGGCCATATCTCAAGAATAACAAAGGGGAATAAGTATGCAGCTGGATACTTGATATCAGATACCGGTTTGGTATAGTGGCCATATCTGAAGAATAACAAGGGGGAATAAGTATTTGGGAGGATACTTGATATCAGATACTGGTTTGGTATAGGGGCCATATCTAAAGAATAACAAGGGGGAACAAGTATGCGACTGGATACTTGGTATCAGATACCGGTTTGGTATAGCGCCCATATCTAAAGAATAACAAGGGGGAATAAGTATGCGGCTTGATACTTGTTGTCAGATACCGGTTTGGTATAGCTGCCATATCTAAAGAATAACAAGGGAGAATTAGTCTGCGGCTTTATACTTGGTATCAGATATCGGTTTGGTATAGCGGCCATATCTAAAGAGTAACAAGGGGGAATAAGTATGTTGCTTGATACTTGATAACAGATACCGGTTTGGTATAGCGGCCATGTCTAAAGAATAATAAGGCAGAATAAGTGTGTGGCTGAATACTTAGTATCAGGTACCGGCTTTGTACAGTGGCCAAGTCTACAGAATAATAAGGGGGAATAAGTCTGTGGCTAATAACTTGGTATCAGATACCGGCTTGGTACAGCGGCCAAGTCTAAGGAATAATAAGGCAGAATAAGTCTACGGCTGAATACTTGGTATCAGGTACCGCCTTGGTACAGTGGCCAAGTCTGAAGAATAATAAGGGGGAATAAGTTTGCAGCTGAATAATTAGTATCAGATACCAGTTTGCTACAGCGGCCAAGTCCAAAGAATAATAAGGCGGAATAAGTCTGCGGCTTTATACTTGGTATCAGATATCGGTTTGGTATAGCGGCCATATCTAAAGAGTAACAAGGGGGAATAAGTATGTCGCTTGATACTTGATAACAGACACCGGTTTGGTATAGCGGCCATGTCTAAAGAATAATAAGGCGGAATAAGTCTGTGGCTGAATACTTAGTATCAGGTACCGGCTTTGTACAGTGGCCAAGTCTACAGAATAATAAGGGGGAATAAGTCTGTGGCTAATAACTTGGTATCAGATACCGGCTTGGTACAGCGGCCAAGTCTAAGGAATAATAAGGCAGAATAAGTCTACGGCTGAATACTTGGTATCAGGTACCGCCTTGGTACAGTGGCCAAGTCTTAAGAATAATAAGGGGGAATAAGTTTGCAGCTGAATAATTAGTATCAGATACCAGCTTGCTACAGCGGCCAAGTCCAAAGAATAATAAGGCGGAATAAGTCTGCGGCTGAATACTTAGTATCAGGTACCGGCTTGGTACAGTGGCCAAGTCTACAGAATAATAAGGGGGAATAAGTCTGCGGCTAATAACTTGGTATCAGATACTGGCTTGGTACAGCAGCCAAGACTAAAGAATAATAAAGGGGAATAAGTCTGCGGCTGAATATTACGTATCAGATACCAGCTTGGTACAGCAGCCAAGTCTTAAGAATAAGTCGGAATAATAAAAATCAAAAATGAGTCTGCGGCTGAACACTTGGAATCATGTACCTGAATACTTGGTATCAGATACCGGCTTGGTACAGCGGCCAAGTCTAAGGAATAATAAGGCGGAATAAGTCTACGGCTGAATACTTGGTATCAGGTACCGCCTTGGTACAGTGGCCAAGTCTGAAGAATAATAAGGGGGAATAAGTTTGCAGCTGAATAATTAGTATCAGATACCGGCTTGCTTCAGCGGCCAAGTCTAAAGAATAATAAGGCGGAATAAGTCTGCGGCTGAATACTTTGTATCAGGTACCGGCTGAGTACAGTGGCCAAGTCTAAAGAATAATAAGGGGGAATAAGTCTGCGGCTAATAACTTGGTATCAGATACTGGCTTGGTACAGCAGCCAAGACTAAAGAATAATAAAGGGGAATAAGTCTGCGGCTGAATACTTAGTATCAGATACCTTCTTGATACAGCAGTCAAGTCTAAAGAATAATAAGGGGAATAAGTCTGCGGCTGTATACTCGATTTCAGCTACCGGCTTGGTACACTTGCCAAGTCTGAAGAATAATAATGGGGAATAAGCCTGCGGCTGAATACTTTATATCAGATACCGGCTTGGTACAGCAGCCATATCTACAAAATAATTTGTGGGAATAAGTATGCGGCTGGATACTTGGCATCAGATACCGGCTTGGTACAGCGACAAAGTCTAAAGAACAATAAGGGGGAGTAAGTCTGTGGCTGAATACATGGTATCAGATGCCGGCTTGGCCCAGCGACCAAGTTTAAAGAATAATAAGGGGGAATAAGTCTGCGGCTAAATACTTGGTATCAGATACCGGCTTGGTACAGCGGCCAGGTCTAAAGAATAGTAAGGAGTATTAAGTCAATGGCTGGATACTTGATGATATCAGGTACCGGCTTAGTGCACCGGCCAAGTCTAATGAATAATAAGGTGGAATAAGTCTGCGGCTGAATACTTTGTGTCAGATAACGGCTTAGTACAGTTGCCAAGTTAGGAGAAAATTAAGTTGGTCAAGACCAATGATCAATAAAATGACACATACTGCGGCAGATATATATATTTTGGAAGGCTGCATAGTAATGCAGTCAAGGGCCATAAGGAATTAAATGACACTGAGTGAGGCTTTTGGAGGGGTCTATTGTAAGGGGTCTAGACAGCACTTATAAAATGTTCATATTTCGCAGTCAAGGGCATATAACATCTGTATCTAGACTCAAGGGCCAGGTATATGCTAGTTACCTTGCCCATATGAGGTATATACCCCTCCCTGCAATACCTAGACTCCAAATTAGGGCTGGTTAACTACCCCATTTAATGTATATTTCTCTTTGTCACAATGCCTTGACTCTGTACTTCATAACCCTGGTAGCACAAAAATGCCAATTTTCGCAAACCCTCAGTAGGGGCGTCCTCATGTTTCACTTCATAAAACACTCATATATGCAGAAAATGACATCCGGGTGCATTTGGCATGTTATCCGTGGTCCATTTGACTGTTGGAAGTGTCCAAAAGTTGTGGTAGCTTCTTTTATTTCGAAAAAAATATGTCCAAAAAATGACCAAAATTGGGCATTTTTTCGCCATTTTTTGAAAATTTTGCTCACTCAGACCCCTAAAATCCTACACCAGATTAATGATTACAGAAGAAGGCGATATTTTAAATTACAAAAAGCTATTAAATCTCTCGAAAGAGTTTAAATAAAAAATTTATTCGAAAAAAATCTTCCTGGTAGCTCCAAATGCCAATTTTCGAACTTTTTCACTCATTTCGGAAGCCATAACTTTTTTATTTGCCAATAGATTTGCTTAAAACTCCGTAAATCTTCTTTTCTAATCGTTTTTAACATTTGTATGAAGTTTCAGATGAATCGGTTTGGAAATAAAAGACTTTGAAATTTGCTGATTTTTTCATGAATTTTCGGAAGATAATCTGGTCTTGTGTGTATACCCCAGAACATGACTTTTTTGGTCCGACAAACTAACAACTTTTTTACTACTGGAGGGTTAGGGGATTCCCTTTGGTAGATTGTAGAACGTTAAGCTACCACCCTACACGCTTTAATTTGCATAAAAACGTCAAAAAACAAGCTCACAAGGGCCATTTTTTCGAAAATTGGCAGTGAAAATTTTTTATGTCACTATAACATTTTTATCCCTTATCCTAGCCCAAAAATACATAAAGCACATGAAAACCCTGATAGTAGGCTCCAACTTTTAAATGGGGACCCCCTAAATATATTCACTAATAAAAAAGTTATTCAAGGGATATAAGCTAACAGAATTCGAAAATTGGCAGTAGGACCCTAATTAGGGTTAGGGTTAGGGTTAGGGTTAGGGTTAGGGTTAAGGGTTAGGGTTAGGGTTAGGGTTAGGGTTAGGGTTAGGGTTAGGGTATAGGCGATTTGGCATTAGCGTTAGCGTTCTAACCCTAGCGGATGTATATTTTGCTTAGGGTTGGTGTGTACTTAGGTTAGGGTTGCCTTTTTACCAACCCTGGCGTAGGATATTGTTACTATTTTTAGTAAATTTTACCGAACTTCTTTTTTCAAGGGAGAGTATTCAACAAGGGAAATAACAAAGTTTGGAATAAGTTTGAAATTTCCATGACATAGCCTACTTTGGAATTGTGTAGCTCGGCAACGCCTCGGCGTACAGACAAAAAATTTATATGTACGTGTAGATTGGAATGGGGACTACATGCTCATGTATACAGACTACGCCTGAGGTACCCCTTCTCCAGGTTGTAAGACTTCAAAGTTAGCACAATGGCTGTTTCCGACTCGACATGAAAATTTGCTAAGTTATTTTTCCAATTTACAATACTTTGGAACTATGTAGTTCGGCAACGCCTCGGCGTAGAGAAAAAAGGTTTACATGTACGTGTAGATCGGAATGGGGACTACGAGCTCATGTATACAGACTACGCCTGAGATACCCCATCTCAAGGTTGTAAGAGTTCAAAGTAAGCATAATGGCTGTTTCCAGGATTTTTTTCAATTTATTGGCTTTGCTCAATATTCAATGATTCATAGATCGAGAATGCCTCGGCGGACGGAAGAAATGTTAACATGTATGTGTAGATCAGAATCAGGAGAACAAATTCATTCATGCAGACTACCACTCACGTGGCCCTTCTTCTGGTTGTAATAGTTCAAAGTCAGCATACCATGTATTTAGTTACAGACTTATATCACTTATTATAATTCAGACTTAGCCGGTGTACCAAGCCATTATCTGATACCATGTATTTAGTCGCAGACTTATATCGCCTTATTATTCTTCAGACTTAGCCGCTGTACCAAGCCGGTATCTGATACCATGTATTTAGCCGCAGACTTATATCACCTAATTATTCTTCAGACTAAACGGATGTACCAAGACAGTATCTAATGCCATGTATTTAGTCGCAGACTTATATCACCTTATTATTCCTCAGACTTAGTCGCTGTACCAAGAAGGTATCTGATACCATGTATTTAGTAGCAGACTGATATCACTGAATTATTATTCAGACTTAGCCGCTGTACCAAGCCAGTATCTGATACCATGTATTTAGTCGCAGACTTATATCACCTTCTTATTCTTCAGAAATAGCCGCTGTACCAAGCCGGTTTCTGATACCATGTATTTAGTCACAGACTTATATCACCTTATTATTCTTCAGACTTAGCCGGTGTACCAAGCCGATATCTGATACCATGTATTTAGTCGCAGACTTATATCACCTTCTTATTCTTCAGACTTAGCCGGTGTACCAAGCTGGTATCTGATACCATGTATTTAGTCGCAGACTTATATCACCTTCTTATTCTTCAGACTTAGCCGCTCTACCATGCCGGCATCTGATACTATGTATTTAACCGAAGACTTATATACCTTATTATTCTTCAGACTTAGCCGGTGTACCAAGCCAGTATCTGATACCATGTGTTAAGTCACAGACTTATACCACCTTCTTATTCTTCACACTTAGCTGCTGTACCAAGCCAGTATCTGATACCATCTATTTAGTCCCAGACTAATATCACCTTATTTTTCTTCATACTTAGCCGGTGTATCAAGCTGATACTTGATACCATGTATTTAGTCGCAGACTTATATCACCTTATTATTCTTCTGACTTAGATGGTGTAGGTTAGGGTTAGGGTTAGGGTTAGGATTAGGGTTGGGGTTAGGGTTAGTGTTGGGTTAGGTATAGGTTATTTGCTTACTTGCGGTTGCGGAATGATGCGGATTGCTTGAATATTATTGGAAAGGTATTAGTTGTTTAGAGTTAGGGTTAGGGTTAAGGGTTAGGGTTAGGGTTGGGGTTAAGGTTAAGGGTTAGGGTTAGGGTTGGGGTTGGGTTAGGGTATAGGTGATTTGCTTACTTGCGGTTGCGGAATGATGCAGATTGCTTGAATATTATTGGTTAGGTATTAGGTGTTCAGGGTTAGGGTTAGGGTTAGGGTTGGGTTAGGGTTAGGGTTAGGGTTAGGGTTGGGTTAGGGTTAGGGTTAAGGTTAAGGGTTAGGGTTAGGGTAAGGGGTTGAAACGAGGTTTGTCCAAGAATTTTGTTCAAAACTAGGGTTAGGATTAGGGTTAGGGTCAGGGTTAGGGTTGGGTTAGGGTTAGGGTTAGGGTTGGGTTAGGGTTAGGGTTGGGTTAGGGTTAGGGTTAAGGTTAAGGGTTAGGGTTAGGGTTAGGGTTAGGGTAAGGGGTTGAAACGAGGTTTGTCCAAGAATTTTGTTCAAAACTAGGGTTAGGATTAGGGTTAGGGTCAGGGTTAGGGTTAGAGGGTTAGATGGTTAGGGTTAGGGTATAGGCGATTTGGCATTAGCGTTAGCGTTCTAACCCTAGCGGATGTATATTTTGCTTAGGGTTGGTGTGTACTTAGGTTAGGGTTGCCTTTTTACCAACCCTGGCGTAGGATATTGTTACTATTTTTAGTAAATTTTACCGAACTTCTTTTTTCAAGGGAGAGTATTCAACAAGGGAAATAACAAAGTTTGGAATAAGTTTGAAATTTCCATGACATAGCCTACTTTGGAATTGTGTAGCTCGGCAACGCCTCGGCGTACAGACAAAAAATTTATATGTACGTGTAGATTGGAATGGGGACTACATGCTCATGTATACAGACTACGCCTGAGGTACCCCTTCTCCAGGTTGTAAGACTTCAAAGTTAGCACAATGGCTGTTTCCGACTCGACATGAAAATTTGCTAAGTTATTTTTCCAATTTACAATACTTTGGAACTATGTAGTTCGGCAACGCCTCGGCGTAGAGAAAAAAGGTTTACATGTACGTGTAGATCGGAATGGGGACTACGAGCTCATGTATACAGACTACGCCTGAGATACCCCATCTCAAGGTTGTAAGAGTTCAAAGTAAGCATAATGGATGTTTCCAGGATTTTTTTCAATTTATTGGCTTTGCTCAATATTCAATGATTCATAGATCGAGAATGCCTCGGCGGACGGAAGAAATGTTAACATGTATGTGTAGATCAGAATCAGGAGAACAAATTCATTCATGCAGACTACCACTCACGTGGCCCTTCTTCTGGTTGTAATAGTTCAAAGTCAGCATACCATGTATTTAGTTACAGACTTATATCACTTATTATAATTCAGACTTAGCCGGTGTACCAAGCCATTATCTGATACCATGTATTTAGTCGCAGACTTATATCGCCTTATTATTCTTCAGACTTAGCCGCTGTACCAAGCCGGTATCTGATACCATGTATTTAGCCGCAGACTTATATCACCTAATTATTCTTCAGACTAAACGGATGTACCAAGACAGTATCTAATGCCATGTATTTAGTCGCAGACTTATATCACCTTATTATTCCTCAGACTTAGTCGCTGTACCAAGAAGGTATCTGATACCATGTATTTAGTAGCAGACTGATATCACTGAATTATTATTCAGACTTAGCCGCTGTACCAAGCCAGTATCTGATACCATGTATTTAGTCGCAGACTTATATCACCTTCTTATTCTTCAGAAATAGCCGCTGTACCAAGCCGGTTTCTGATACCATGTATTTAGTCACAGACTTATATCACCTTATTATTCTTCAGACTTAGCCGGTGTACCAAGCCGATATCTGATACCATGTATTTAGTCGCAGACTTATATCACCTTCTTATTCTTCAGACTTAGCCGGTGTACCAAGCTGGTATCTGATACCATGTATTTAGTCGCAGACTTATATCAGCTTATTATTCTTCAGACTTAGCAGCTGTACCAAGCCGGTATCTGATACCATGTATTGAGTCACAGACTTATATCGCCTTCTTATTCTTCAGACTTAGCCGCTGTACCAAGCCGGTATCTGATACCATGTATTTAGCCACAGACTTATAACGCCTAATTATTGTTCAGACTTAGCCGCTGTACCAAGCCGGTATCTGATACCATGTAGGTAGACGCAGACTTATATCACCTTGTTATTCATCAGACTTAGCCGGTGTACCAAGCCGGTATCTGATACCATGTATTTAGTCACAGACTTATATCACTTTATTATTCTTCAGACTTAGCCGGTGTACCAAGCTAGTATCTGATACCATGTATTTAGTCGCAGACTTATATCACCTTCTTATTCTTCAGACTTAGCCGCTCTACCATGCCGGCATCTGATACTATGTATTTAACCGAAGACTTATATACCTTATTATTCTTCAGACTTAGCCGGTGTACCAAGCCAGTATCTGATACCATGTGTTAAGTCACAGACTTATACCACCTTCTTATTCTTCACACTTAGCTGCTGTACCAAGCCAGTATCTGATACCATCTATTTAGTCCCAGACTAATATCACCTTATTTTTCTTCATACTTAGCCGGTGTATCAAGCTGATACTTGATACCATGTATTTAGTCGCAGACTTATATCACCTTATTATTCTTCTGACTTAGACGGTGTAGGTTAGGGTTAGGGTTAGGGTTAGGATTAGGGTTGGGGTTAGGGTTAGTGTTGGGTTAGGTATAGGTTATTTGCTTACTTGCGGTTGCGGAATGATGCGGATTGCTTGAATATTATTGGAAAGGTATTAGTTGTTTAGAGTTAGGGTTAGGGTTAAGGGGTAGGGTTAGGGTTGGGGTTAAGGTTAAGGGTTAGGGTTAGGGTTTAGGGTTAGGGTTAGGGTTAGGGTTAGGGTTAGGGGTTAGGGTTAGGGTTAGGGTTAGGGTTAGGGTTAGGGGGGTTAGGGGTTAGGGTTAGGGTTAGGGTTAGGGTTAGGGTTAGGGGTTAGGGTTAGGGTTAGGGTTAGGGTTAGGGTTAGGGTATAAGCTGGAGTACGAAGATGGCCAAATTGAGATGGCCAAACTTGTTCATTTGCTTATTATTCAAGACATAGCCTTCTTTGGAAATGTGTAGCTCGGCAACGCCTCGGCGTACGGACAAAATGTTTACACGTACTTGTAGATCGGAATGGGGACTACATGCTCATGTATACAGACTACGCCTGAGGTACACCTTCTCTAGGTTGTAAGACTTCAAAGTTAGCATAATGGCCGTTTCCGACACGACATGAAAATTTGCTAAGTTATTTTTCCAATTTACAATACTTTGGAACTGTGTAGTTCGGCAACGCCTCGGCGTACGAACAAAATGTTTATATGTAGGTGTAGATCGGAATGGGGACTACGCGCTCATATATACAGACTATACCTGAGGTACCCCTTCTCCAGGTTGTAAGAGTTCAAAGTTAGCATAATAGCTTTTTCCGGGATTGTTTTTCAATTTATAAGCTTTGCTCAATATTCAATGTTTAATAGATCAAGAATGCCTTGTCGTACGGAAGAATTGTTAACATGTATGTGTAGATCAGAATCCGGACAACAAGTTCTTTTTATAAAGACTACGACTTACGTGTCCCTTCTTCTGGTTGTAATAGTTCAAAGTTAGCATAATGAGGGGTTCCAATTTATTGACTTTGTTCAATATTCAATGTTTCAAAGATCCAGAATGCCTTGGCGTACGGAAGAAATGTTTACATGTATGTGTAGACTAGAATCCGGACTACAAGTTCATTCATACAGACTGCGACTCACGTGCCCCTTCTTCTGGTTGTAATAGTTCAAAATTGGCATAATGCCTGTTTCATGCCGTATTATTCTTATTACTTGGCTGCTGTACAAAGCTGATATCTGATTTTTAAGTATTTGGACGCAGACTTAAACAGCCTTATTATTCTTCACATTTGGATGCTGAACCAAGCCAGTAGCTGATTCCAACTATTTAGCCACTTATACCACCTAATTATTCTTCAAACTTAAGTCCCATATGAATCCGCTATTTGATACAAAGTATTGAAATGCAAACATATTATATGTCAGACTTGACCGTTGTACCAAGCTGGTATCTGATTCCAAGTATTTATTCGCAGACTTAAATCACTTTCTAATTCTTCAGACTTAGCAGCTGTACCAAGCCGGTATCTGATACCACGCATTTAGTCGCAGACTTATATCACGCCATTATTCTTCAGACTTAGTCACTTTACCAAGCCAGTATTTTATTCAAAGTATTTATTCACAGACTTTAATCACCATATTATTCTTCCGACTTAGGTGCTGTACCAAGCCAGTATCTGATACCATGTATTTAGTCGCAGACTTATATCACTTTATTATTCTACAGCTTGGCTGCTGTACCAAGCTGCTTCCTGATACTATGTATTTAGCCACAGACTTATATCACCTTATTATTCTTCAGACTTGGGGGATGTACCAAGTTGGTATCTGATACCATGTATTTAGCTGCATGTTTATACGACCAAATTATTCTTCAAACTTGGGTGCTGTATGAATCCAGTATCTGATACCAAGGGTTAGGGTTAGGGTTAGGGTTAGGGTTAGGTTAGGGTTAGGGTTAGGGTTAGGGTTAGGGTTAGAGGTTAGGGTTAGGGTTAGGGTTAGGGTTAGGGTTAGGGGTTAGGGTTAGGGTTAGGGTTAGGGTTAGGGTTAGAGTTAGGGTTAGGGTTAGGGTTAGGTTAGGGTTAGGGTTAGGGTTAGGGTTAGGGTTAGGGTTAGGGTTAGAGTTAGGGTTAGGGTTAGGGTTAGGGTTAGGGTTAGGGTTAGGGTTAGGGTTAGAGGGTTAGGGTTAGGGTTAGGGTTAGGGTTAGGGTTAGGGTAGGGTTAGGGTTAGGGTTAGGGTTAGGGTTAGGGTTAGGAGTTAGGGTTAGGGTTAGGGTTAGGGTTAGGGTTAGGGTTAGGGTTAGGTTAGGGTTAGGGTTAGGTATTAGGTGTTTAGGGGGTACCCCTATTGCTCTAACCCTGGCGGATGTATATTTTGCTTAGGGTTGGTATGTACTTTGGTTAGGGTTGCCTTTTTACCAACCCTAGCGTAGGATATTGTTACTATTTTTAGTACATTTTACCGAACTTCTTTTTTCAGGGGAGACTATTCAACAAGGGAAATAACAAAGTTTGGAAATAAGTTTGAATTTTCTATGACACAGCCTACTTTGGAATTGTGTAGCTCGGCAACGCCTCGGCGTACAGACAAAACTTTTACATGTACGTGTAGATTGGAATGGGGACTACATGCTCATGTATACAGACTACGCCTGAGGTACCCCTTCTCCAGGTTGTAAGACTTCAAAGTTAGCATAATGGCTGTTTCCGACGACACGAAAATTTGCTAAGTTATTTTTCCAATTTACAATACTTTGGAACTATGTAGTTCGGCAACGCCCAGGCGTACAGACAAAATGTTTACATGTACGTGTAGATCGGAATGGGGACTACGAGCTCATGTATACTGACTTCGCCTGAGATGCCCCTTCTCAAGGTTGCAAGAGTTCAAAGTAAGCAGAATGGCTGTTTCCGGGATTTTTTTCCAATTTATTGGCTTTGCTCAATATTCAATGATTCATAAATTGAGAATGCCTCGGCGTACGGAAGAAATGCTTACATGTATGTGTAGATCAGATTCCGGACAACAAGTTCATTTATACCGACTACGACTCATGTGGCCCTTCTTGTGGTTGTAATAGTTCAAAGTAAGCATACCATGTATTTAGTCGCAGACTTATATCACCTTCTTATTCTTCATACTTAGCCGCTGTACCAGGGCGGTATCTGATACGATGTATTTAGCCGCAGACTTATATCGCCTAATTATTCTTCAGACTTAGCCGCTGTACCAAGCTGGTATCTGATACCTTTTATTTAGCCACAGACTTATATCGCCTTATTATTCTTCAGACTTAGCCAGTGTACCAAGCCATTATCTGTTACCAAGTATTTAGTCACAGACTTATATCACCGTCTTATTCTTGAGAATTAGCTGCTGTACCAAGCCGGTATCTGATACCATGTATTCAGTCGCAGACTTATATCGCATTATTATTCTTCAGACTTAGCCGCTGTACCAAGCCGGTATCTGATACCATGTATTTAGCTGCAGACTTATATCACCTAATTATTCTTCATACTTAGCCGCTGTACTAAGCCGCTATCTGATACCATGTATTTAGTCGCAGACTTATATCACCTTATTATTCTTCAGACTTAGCCGGTGTATCAAGCCGGTACCTGATACCATGTATTTAGTCACAGACTTATATCACCGTCTTATTCTTGAGAATTAGCTGCTGTACCAAGCCGGTATCTGATACCATGTATTCAGTCGCAGACTTATATCGCATTATTATTCTTCAGACATAGCCTCTGTACCAAGCCGGTATCTGATACCATGTATTTAGTCGTAGACTTATATCACCTTATTATTCTTCAGACTTAGCCGGTGTATCAAGCTGTTACCTGATACCATGTATTTAGTCACAGACTTATATCACCTTATTATTCTTCAGACTTAGCCAGTGTATCAAGCCTGGTAACTGATACCATGTATTTAGCCGAAGACTTATATCACCTTATTATTCTTCAGACTTAGCCGCTCTACCAAGCCAGCAACTGATACTATGTATTTAGCCGAAGACTTATATCACCTTATTATTCTTCAGACTTAGCCGCTGTACTAAGCCGGTATCTGATACCATGTATTTAGTCGCAGACTTATATCACCTTATTATTCTTCAGACTTAGCCGGTGTATCAAGCCGGTACCTGATACCATGTATTTAGTCACAGACTTATATCACCGTCTTATTCTTGAGAATTAGCTGCTGTACCAAGCCGGTATCTGATACCATGTATTCAGTCGCAGACTTATATCGCATTATTATTCTTCAGACATAGCCTCTGTACCAAGCCGGTATCTGATACCATGTATTTAGTCGTAGACTTATATCACCTTATTATTCTTCAGACTTAGCCGGTGTATCAAGCTGGTACCTGATACCATGTATTTAGTCACAGACTTATATCACCTTATTATTCTTCAGACTTAGCCAGTGTATCAAGCCTGGTAACTGATACCATGTATTTAGCCGAAGACTTATATCACCTTATTATTCTTCAGACTTAGCCGCTCTACCAAGCCAGCATCTGATACTATGTATTTAGCCGAAGACTTATATCACCTTATTATTCTTCAGACTTAGCCGGTGTACCAAGCCAGTATCTGATACCATGTATTTAGTCGCAGACTTATATCACCTTTTATTCTTTAGACTTAGCCGCTCTACCAAGCCGGCATCTGATACTATGTATTTAGCCGAAGACTTATATCACCTTATTATTCTTCAGACTTAGCCGGTGTACCAAGCTAGTATCTGATACCATGTATTTAGTCGCAGACTTATATCACCTTCTTATTCTTCAGACTTAGCCGCTCTACCAAGCCGGCATCTGATACTATGTATTTAACCGAAGACTTATATACCTTATTATTCTTCAGACTTAGCCGGTGTACCAAGCCAGTATCTGATACCATGTGTTAAGTCGCAGACTTATACCACCTTCTTATTCTTCACACTTAGCCGCTGTACCAAGCCAGTATCTGATACCATCTATTGAGTCCCAGACTAATATCACCTTATTATTCTTCAAACTTAGCCGGTGTATCAAGCTGATACTTGATACCATGTATTTAGTCGCAGACTTATATCACCTTATTATTCTTCTGACTTAGACGGTGTAGGTTAGGGTTAGGGTTAGGGTTAGGATTAGGGTTGGGGTTAGGGTTAGGGTTAGGGTTGGGTTAGGTATAGGTGATTTGCTTACTTGTGGTTGCGGAATGATGTGGATTGCTTGAATATTATTGGAAAGGTATTAGTTGTTTAGAGTTAGGGTTAGGGTTAAGGGTTAGGGTCAGGGTTAGGGTTAAGGGTTAGGGTTAGGGTTAGGGTTAGGGTTAGGGTTAGGGCTACCTCCTGAAAATTTGGCATCCCGGGTTTCAAAATTTGGCATCGGGGTGTCAAAATTTGGCATTTTCAGTCAAATTCTGGCATCGGGGTATGAAATTCTGGCATTTTTGGGTGAAAATCTGGCTGGACGCTAATAAGTCAAAATTTGGCAGCAAAAAGTGGCATTCTTGTTTTTTTTCTTTAATAAGCTGTTTTTTGCTGCAATAATGCCGGAATGGACAATGGAAGACCCAATATAATATTTAGTGTTATAAATTGTGTTTTTACCCCGTTTTGAAGGAACTTGTTCACAATTATAGTTTGCATGATTGAAAATTTGGCAACATATTTCTAAAGGGTCTTTGTGAATTATTTCAAGACACAGTCTTTGATGCCATTTATTTTGTGTTGTATAATAAATAGAGGCAGTAGAAGTGAATTTGTTGCTAGTGAGGGGTGTACAATAAGCAGATATAATAATATTAGACACTTCAGCAGCAATGGCAGTAGCAGAGAGGTAATTAACTACTATTAGTAAAGGAAAATGCAGCAGAATGTGAAGGTTTTAAATTTTCAAGTGGACTAATATAACTATGTAGGACTGCGGCAAAGGTCTTAAATTTTCAAAGCGGACTCCGCTTACATATATACAACCATATAAGACCATGAGACTGTGGCTGAGATGCAAGTCTTATAATATCAAGCATACACTGGTTACAGATGTTTACTTATATTAGTGTTTAAGACTGTGGTAGGGAAGGATTTCTATGAGATATCTGATATACTAAATAAGATACCTAATATAGCATATAAGATATCTTATATAACATAGCCGATAGCTCATATATTATATAAGATATCTTATTTATTTAATAAGATATCTTATTTAAAGATGCAGAAACGATATCTTACATGATATATAAGATATCTGATATATTATATATCTTTTCTGTTATATTAGATATTTTATTTGGTATATTTAGATATCTTATTTAGCATATCAGATATCTTATATATTTCGGTAAATAAGATATCTTATATCCTGTATCGGATATCTTTATTAATATATTAGATATCTTATACAGCATAAAAGATATCTTATATAATATATAAGATATTTTATTTGCCTAAATATATAAGATATATTATTTGACAAATAAGATATCTAATATATTTTAACAAAATATATAATGAAGTCAAACTGTCAACGATGTTATTTAAGATATCCTATTTATCAAACGGAAATAAAATATCTTATATGCTAAATAATATATTTGATATACTAATTTAGATATCTTATTTACTAATATAGATAAGATATCTTATAGAACATAATATTTAAGATATCCGATATGCTATTTAAAATGTATTATATGCTTTATCAGATATCTTATTTATTTTTTTAGATATCTTATTAAGCATATAAGATATCTTATATGTTTTAGTAAATAAGATATCTTAATTGACAATTCATATATCTTATTTAACATATCAGATATCTTATATATCATATCATCAGAATATCTGATACGAAGTATTTATCCGTTATTCCTTAGACTTGACCGCTGTATCATGAGAGTATCTGCTGCTAAGTATTTATCCACAGACTTATACAAGAAACATGGTAGTGCGGTCAAGACCCATAATGAATATAATGATATCGACTGCGGCTGATACATATATATTGGAAGGAAGCATGGTAAGGCGGTCAAGACCCATAATAAATATAATGATATAGACTGCGGCGGAGACATATATATTGGAAGGATGCAGAGTCAGGCGGTCAAGACCCAAAATGATAATAGTGATACAGACTGCGGCTGATACATATATATTGGAAGAATGCATGGTAAGGCGGTCAAGACCCATAATATATATTATGATATAAACTGCGGCGATTCATATATATTGGAAGAATTCATGGTAAGGAGGTCAAGACCCATAATAAATATAATGATATTGACTACGGTGGATGCATATATATTGGAAGTAAGCATGGTAAGACGGTCAAGACCCATAATAAATATAATGATATTGACTGCGGCGGATGCATATATATTGGAAGTAAGCATGGTAAGACGGTCAAGACCCATAATAAATATAATGATATAGACTGCGGCTGATACATATATATTGGAAGGAAGCATGGTTAGGCGGTCAAGACCCATAATGAATATAATGTTATTGACTGCGGCAGATACATATATATTGGAAGGAAGCATGGTAAGGCAGTCAGGACCCAAAATCAATGTAATGATAAAGACTGCGGTTGATACATATGTATTGGAAGGAATCATGGGAAAGCGATGAAGACCCATAATAAATATAATGATAAAGACTGCGGCTGATACATATATTTTGGAAGGAAGCATGGTTAGGTGGTCACGACCCATAATAAATATAATGATATTGACTGCGGCGGATACATATATATGGGAAGGATGCATTGTAAGGCGGTCAAGAACCATAATAAATATAATGATATTGACTGCGACGGATACATATATATTGGAAGTAAGCATGGAAAGGCAGTCAGGAACCGTAATAAATATAATGATAAAGACTGCGGTTGATACATATGTATTGGAAGGAATCATGGGAAAGAGGTCAAGACCCATAATAAATATAATGATATAGACTGCGGCTGATACATATATATTGGAAGGAAGGATTGCAGCTGAGAAGGATATCTTAACTTATCAATTAGCTTTTTCTTATATGTTTACAACAAGGTTAGTGTATGAGACTGCAATACAGATAGGAGTCTTTAAATATCAAACCATATACCGGTTAAATATACCCACTTATATAAGTATATAAGACTGCGGCGGAGAAGAATTTCAGGAATTATCAAACCGGACTCCGCTTATACATGTGTAACAATATCAGTATATGAGACTGCGGCGGACATGGAAATCTTAAAATATCAAAGCGTATATCGCTTAAAGATGTCCATTAATATAAGTATATATCAAAGCAGAGTTCGGTCTATGCAATATACCTACATTAATATATATAACTGCGGCAGGGAGGAATTATTTTAGTTTTAATGCAGTGGTAGTAGAAAACCCTGCCAGTGTTTATTACTTGTTAGCAATTCAATACCATATTTTAATTGGGCTAATTTAAAACCCTGTTAGCCTAAAATACCAATTTTTAAAACCCTGATTTGGGGCGCACATGTAAAACATTATTTATTTTTCATTCCAAAAGAGTCTACTATATGATTTTATTAAAAATAAATAGTTTTAACACAGTTTTGAACGCTGTGTAGATTAACAACACTGTTAGCTGCGATTAGCTTAGGAAAATTCATGTTCAAAAATAGCTCAAAATTAGCCCAAAATGGCCCGAATTTTGCACATATTTCTTTTATCTTCTATTATATTTCAATAAAAACACTTTCATTTGAAAGTATATGAAGCAAATTAATCTGTATAAATATATTTATTTGGATAATATTATTAAAATAAGATTTTTTTTCAAAAATTCTACCAATTTGGAGTCTGTTAGCCCAGAATGCCAAATTTTGACTTTTTTGCTCTCTAAAAATATTAATATCTTCAATAAATCTCAGTATATATGTTTGAAACTTTGGGAATCTTATTTTCTATCTAATATTTAAGTTTCCTGAAAATTTGGGGAAGATCTATTGAGAAATAAAAAAAGTTGAAATTTTGCGATTTTTTCATTTCATTCAGAGAGAATTTGTGGTCTACCAGGTGTACACCAGAAGACAACTTTCTTCCCTCGAAAATCTAGCAACTTTTTTGTTTGTGGGTGGGTTACAGATCTTTTCTATTAGATTAAAAAACATCGAGCTAATCGCCTAGGGCCAAAAAATCATACAAAACAGACCACTTTAAGGCCACAAAATAAGCAAAAGTTTAAAATTTGGCATCGAAATTTTACATATGACCAAAAATTTTACTTTTAATATACTGATATAGGAAAACTAATACTTGCATGTGATAAAACTCGTAAAAACGAACATTTTTTAAATGGACGGCAAATAAATATCTCTAAAAATAAAAAAGTTATTAAAGGTAGAGTCAGCTAATCCAAATCAAAATTTGGCACCGGGACCCTAATTAGGGTTAGGGGTTAGGGTTAGGGTTAGGGTCCGCTTTGTGAAAATTGGCATTTTAAAATCGAAAATTGGCATTTTTTTTCGAAAATTGGCATCGTGCATTCGAAAACTGGCATTTTCGTTCGAAAATTGGATTTTCGACATTGAAAATTGGAAGGACGCTAATTTTTCGAAATTTGGTTGTGGATTTTAAAAAATTATTTTTTTTCCAGAAAAACTGTCCTATGATAACATGATTATTATAGGTCATGTGTTAGGCATTGCCCCACAATATATATCATTTCTAATCCGGTCGTATGTCATTTAGAGTCAAAAACTGCTCATTTGTGATATTGAAATTTGGCATTCAGCTAACAGAGGGTTCTGATATATCTCTCTACAGACGGAATTTTGATGATACATTCCCACTTTAAGGGACTATATATGTGTATGTTTTGGTTATATATCAAATATTTGTACTATAAGGATGACAAGACATAAACCTTATCCGGCAGAAACACAAGGATGATGGAGTATTAGATGTTTACTTCTCGGGTCTGGACGGTTATTTTGCTATTTGATCGAAAAAAAACTAAGTCCGAACTCTAATTTTCGACTTTCAGATCATTGTCTTACTTTTGGATAAATATTATATGGCCTTAAATTTAATACCTTTGAAGTACTTAGAACTATAATATGTTTGTCGTAGGTATGTATAAATACCCAAAATAAGTATGCGGTTGGATACTTGGTATCAGATACCGGCTTGGTACAGCGACCAAATCTAAAGAATAATAAGGAGGAATAAGTCTGCCGTTGAATACCTGGTATCAGATACCGGCTTGGTACAGCGACCAAGTCTAAAGAACAATAAGGGGAAATAAGTCTGCGACTGTATACTTGGTATCAGATACTGGGTTTGTAAAGCGGCCAAGTCTAAAGAATAATAAGGGGGGATAAGTCTTCGGCTGAATACTTGTTATCAGATACCGGTGTGGTATAGTGGCCATGTCTAAAGAATAACAAGGGGGAATAAGTATGCCGTTGGATACTAGTTGTCATATACCGGTGCGGTATAGCGGCCATATCTAAAGAATAACAAGGGGGAATAAGTATGCGGCTGGATACTTGATATCAGATACCGGTTTGGTATAGTGGCCATATCTAAAGAATAACAAGGGGGAATAAGTATGTGGCTTGATACTTGATATGAGATACTGGTTTGGTATAGCTGCCATATATAAAGAATAACAAGGGGGAACAAGTATGCGGCTGGATACTTGGTATCAGATACCGGTTTGGTATAGCGGCCATATCTAAAGAATAACAAGGGGGAATAAGTATGCGGCTGGATACTTGTTGTCAGATACCGGTTTGGTATAGCTGGCATATCTAAAGAATAACAAGGGAGAATAAGTCTGCGGCTTTATAATGGGTATCAGATACCGGTTTGGTATAGCGGCCATATATAAAGAATAACAAGGGGGAATAAGTATGCGGCTGGATACTTGGTATCAGATACCGGTTTGGTATAGCGGCCATATCTAAAGAATAACAAGGGGGAATAAGTATGCGGCTGGATACTTGTTGTCAGATACCGGTTTGGTATAGCTGCCATATCTAAAGAATAACAAGGGAGAATAAGTCTGCGGCTTTATAATGGGTATCAGATACCGGTTTGGTATAGCGGCCATATATAAAGAATAACAAGGGGGAATAAGTATGTGGCTGGATACTTGATATCAGATACCAGTTTGGTATAGCGGCCATATGTAAAGAATAACAAGGGGGAATAAGTATGCGGCTGGATACGTGATATCAGATACGGGTTTGGTATAGCGGCCAAGTCTGAAGAATAATAATGGGGAATAAGTATGCGGCTAGATACTTGGCATCAGATACCGGCTTGGTACACTGACCAAGTCAAAAGAACAATAAGGGGAATAAGTCTGAGGCTGTATACTTGGTATCAGATACTGGCTTTGTACAGCGACAAAGTCTAAAGAACAATAAGGGGGAGTAAGTATGTGGCTGAATACATGGTATCAGATGCCGGCTTGGTACAGCGACCAAGTTTAAAGAATAATAAGGGGGAATAAGTCTGCGGCTAAATACTTGGTATCAGATACCGGCTTGGTACAGCGGCCAGGTCTAAAGAATAGTAAGGAGTATTAAGGGGGAATAAGTATGTGGCTGGATACTTGATATCAGATACCGGTTTGGTATAGCGGCCATATATAAAGAATAACAAGGGGGAATAAGTATGCGGCTGGATACGTGATATCAGATAACGGTTTGGTATAGCGGCCAAGTCTGAAGAATAATAATGGGGAATAAGCCTGCGGCTGAATACTTGATATCAGATACCGGCTTGGTACAGCAGCCATATCTACAAAATAATTTGTGGGAATAAGTATGCGGCTAGATACTTGGCATCAGATACCGGCTTGGTACAGTGACCAAGTCAAAAGAACAATAAGGGGGAATAAGTCTGAGGCTGTATACTTGGTATCAGATACCGGCTTGGTACAGCGACAAAGTCTAAAGAACAATAAGGGGGAGTAAGTCTGTGGCTGAATACATGGTATCAGATGCCGGCTTGGTACAGCGACCAAGTTTAAAGAATAATAAGGGGGAATAAGTCTGCGGCTAAATACTTGATTTCAGATACCGGCTTGGTACAGCGGACATATCTACAAAATAATTTGTGGGAATAAGTATGCGGCTGGATACTTGGCATCAGATACCGGCTTGGTACAGTGACCAAGTCAAAAGAACAATAAGGGGGAATAAGTCTGAGGCTGTATACTTGGTATCAGATACCGGCTTGGTACAGCGACAAAGTCTAAAGAACAATAAGGGGGAGTAAGTCTGTGGCTGAATACATGGTATCAGATGCCGGCTTGGCCCAGCGACCAAGTTTAAAGAATAATAAGGGAGAATAAGTCTGCGGCTAAATACTTGGTATCAGATACCGACTTGGTACAGCGGCCAAGTCTAAAGAATAGTAAGGAGTATTAAGTCAATGGCTGGATACTTGATGATATCAGGTACCGGCTTAGTGCACCGGCCAAGTCTAATGAATAATAAGGTGGAATAAGTCTGCGGCTGAATACTTGGTGTCAGATACCGGCTTAGTACAGTTGCCAAGTTAGGAGAAAATTAAGTTGGTCAAGACCAATAAAATGACACATACTGCGGCAGATATATATATTTTGGAAGGCGTATCTAGACTCAAGGGCCAGGTATATGCTAGTTACCTTGCCCATATGAGGTATATACCCCTCCCTGCAATACCTAGACTCCAAATTAGGGCTGGTTAACTACCCCATTTAATGTATATTTCTCTTTGTCACAATGCCTTGACTCTGTACTTCATAACCCTGGTAGCATAAAAATGCCAATTTTCGCAAACCCTCAGTAGGGGCGTCCTCATGTTTCACTTCATAAAACACTCATATATGCAGAAAATGACATCCAGGTGCATTTGGCTTGTTATCCGTGGTCCATTTGACTGTTGGAAGTGTCCAAAAGTTATGGTAGCTTCTTTTATTTCGAAAAAAATATGTCCAAAAAATGACCAAAATTGGGCATTTTTTCGCCATTTTTTGAAAATTTTGCTCACTCAGACCCCTAAAATCCTACACCAGATTATTGATTATAGAAGAAGGCGATATTTTAAATTACAAAAAGCTATTAAATCTCTCGAAAAAGTTTAAATAAAAAATTTATTCGAAAAAAATCTTCCTGGTAGCTCCAAATGCCAATTTTCGAACTTTTTCACTCATTTCGGAAGCCATAACTTTTTTATTTGCCAATAGATTTGCTTAAAACTTCGTAAATCTTCTTTTCTAATCGCTTTCAACATTTGTATGAAGTTTCAGATGAATCGGTTCGGAAATAAAAAAGTTTGAAATTTGCTGATTTTTTCATGAATTTTCGGAAGATAATCTGGTCTTGTGTGTATACCCCAGAACATGACTTTTTTGGTCCGACAAACTAACAACTTTTTTACTACTGGAGGGTTAGGGGATTCCCTTTGGTAGATTGTAGAACGTTAAGCTACCACCCTACACGCTTTAATTTGGATAAAAACGTCAAAAAACAAGCTCACAAGGGCCATTTTTTCGAAAATTGGCAGTGAAAATTTTTTATGTCACTATAACATTTTTATCCCTTATCCTAGCCCAAAAATACATAAAGCACATGAAAACCCTGATAGTAGGCTCCAACTTTTAAACGGGGACCCCCTAAATATATTCACTAATAAAAAAGTTATTCAAGGGATATAAGCTAACAGAATTCGAAAATTGGCAGTAGGACCCTAATTAGGGTTAGGGTTAGGGTTAGGGTTAGGGTTAGGGTTAGGGTTAGGTTAGGTTAGGGTTAGGGTTAGGGTTAGGGTTAGGGTTAGGGTTAGGGCTACCTCCTGAAAATTTGGCATCCCGGGTTTCAAAATTTGGCATCGGGGTGTCAAAATTTGGCATTTTCAGTCAAATTCTGGCATCGGGGTATGAAATTCTGGCATTTTGGGGTGAAAATCTGGCTGGACGCTAATAAGTCAAAATTTGGCAGCAAAAAGTGGCATTCTTGTTTTTTTTCTTTAATAAGCTGTATTTTGCTGCAATAATGCCGGAATGGACAATGGAAGACCCAATATATTATTTAGTGTTATAAATTGTGTTTTTACCCCGTTTTGAAGGAACTTGTTCACAATTATATTATGCATGATTGAAAATTTGGCAACATATTTCTAAAGGGTCTTTGTGAATTATTTCAAGACTCAGTCTTTGATGCCATTTATTTTGTGTTGTAAAATAAATAGAGGCAGTAGAAGTGAATTTGTTGCTAGTGAGGGGTGTTCAATAAGCAGATATAATAATATTAGACACTTCAGCAGCAATGGCAGTAGCAGAGAGGTAATTAACTACTATTAGTAAAGGAAAATGCAGCAGAATATGAAGATTTTAAATTTTCAAGTGGACTAATATAAGTATGTAGGACTGCGGCAGAGGTCTTAAATTTTCAAAGCGGACTCCGCTTACATATATACAACCATATAAGAACATGAGACTGTGGCTGAGATGCAAGTCTTATAATATCAAGCATACACTGGTTACAGATGTTTACTTATATTAGTGTTTAAGACTGTGGTAGGGAAGGATTTCTATGAGATATCTGATATACTAAATAAGATACCTAATATAGCATATAAGATATCTTATATAACATAGCAGATATCTCATATATTATGTAAGATATCTTATTTATTTAATAAGATATCTTATTTAAAGATGCAGAAACGATACCTTACATGATATATAAGATATCTGATATATTATATAAGATATCTGCTATGTTATATTAGATATTTTATTTGGTATATTAGATATCTTATTTAGCATATCAGATATATTATATATTTCGGTAAATAAGATATCTTATATCCTGTATCGGATATCTTTATTAATATATTAGATATATTATATAGCATAAAAGATATCTTATATAATATATAAGATATTTTATTTGCCTAAATATATAAGATATATTATTTGACAAATAAGATATCTAATATATTTTAACAAATATATAATGAAGTCAAACTGTCCACGATGTTATTTAAGATATCCTATTTATCAAACGGAAATAAAATATCTTATATGCTAAATAATATATCTGATATACCAATTTAGATATCTTATTTACTAATATAGATAAGATATCTTATATAACATAATATATAAGATATCTGATATGCTATTAAAAATGTATTATATGCAATATTAGATATCTTATTTATTTTTTTAGGTATCTTATTTAGCATATAAGATATCTTATATGTTTAAGTAAATAAGATATCTTAATTGACAATTCATATATCTTATTTAACATATCAGATATCTTATATATCATATCATCAGAAAATCTGATACTAAGTATTTATCCGTTATTCCTTAGACTTGACCGCTGTATCAAGAGAGTATCTGATGCTAAGTATTTATCCACAGACTTATACAAGAAACATGGTAGTGCGGTCAAGACCCATAATGAATATAATGATATCGACTGCGGCTGATACATATATATTGGAAGGAAGCATGGTAAGGCGGTCAAGACCCATAATAAATATAATGATATAGACTGCGGCAGAGACATATATATTGGAAGGATGCACGGTCAGGCGGTCAAAACCCAAAATGATACTAGTGATACAGACTGCGGCTGATACATATATATTGGAAGGAATCATGGGAAAGCAGTCAAGACCCATAATGTGTAAAATGATATAGACTGCGGTGATACATATATACTGTAAAGCAACATAGTAGTGCGGTCAAGACCCATAATGAATATAACGATATCGACTGCAGCTGATACATATATATTGGAAGGAAGCCTGGTAAGGCGGTCAAGACCCATAATTAATATAATGATATAGACTGCGGCGTAGACATATATATTGGAAGGATGCACAGTAAGGCGGTCAAGACCCAAAATGATAATAGTGATACAGACTGCGGCGGATACATATATATTGGAAGGAAGCATGGTAAGGCGGTCAAGACCCATACTAAATATAATGATATAGACTGTGGCGGATGCATATATATTGGAAGTAACAACTGTAAGGCGGTCAAGACCCATAATAAATATAATGATATTGACTGCGGCTGATACATATCTATTGGAAGGAAGCATGGTTAAGCGGTCAAGACCCATAATAAATATAATGATATAGATTGCGGCGGATACATATATATTGGAAGTAACCACTGTAAGGCAGTCAAGACCCATAATAAATATAATGATATTGACTGCGGCTGATACATATATATTGGAAGGAAGCATGGTAAGGCGGTCAAGACCCATAATAAATATAATGATATTGACTGTGGCGGATACATATATATTGTAAGTAAGCATGGTAAGGAAGTCAAGACCCATAATAAATATAATGATAAAGACTGCGGTTGATACATATGTATTGGAAGGAATCATGGGAAAGCGGTCAAGACTCATAATAAATATAATGATATAGACTGCGGCTGATACATATATATTGGAAGGAAGCATGGTTAGGCGGTCAAGATCCATAATGTATATAATGATATAGACAGTGGCTTATATGAGGACGGATTGCAGCTGAGAAGAATATCTTAAATTATCAATCAGCTTTTTCTTATATGTTTACAACAAGGATAGTGTATGAGACTGCAATACAGATAGGAGTCTTTAAATATCAAACCATATACCGGTTAAATATACCCACTTATATAAGTATATAAGACTGCGGCAGAGAAGAATTTCAGGAATTATCAAAGCGGACTCCGCTTATACATGTGTAACAATATCAGTATATCAGACTGCGGTGGACATGGAAATCTTAAAATATCAAGCGCATATCGCTTAAAGATGTCCATTAATATAAGTATATATCAAAGCAGAGTTCGGGCTATGCAATATACCTACATTAATATATATTACTGCGGCAGGGAGGAATTATTTTAGTTTTAATGCAATGGTTGTAGAAAACCCTGCCTGTGTTTATTACTTGTTAGCAATTCAATACCATATTTTAATTGGGCTAATTTTAAACCCTGTTAGCCTAAAATACCAATTTTTGAAACCCTGATTTGGGGTACACATGTAAAACATTATTTATTTTTCATTCCAAAAGGGTCTACAACATGTTCTTATTAAAAATAAATAGTTTTAACACAGTTATGAACGTTGTGTAGATTAACAACACTGTTAGCCGGGATTAGCTTAGGAAAATTCATGTTCAAAAATAGGTCAAAATTAGCCCAAAATGGCCCGAATTTTGCATATATTTCTTTTTTCTTCTATTATATTTCAATAAAAACACTTTCATTTGAAAGTATATGAAGCAAATAAATCTGTATAAATATATTTATTTGGATAATATTATTAAAATAAGATTTTTTTTTCAAAAAAACTACCAATTTTGAGTCTGTTAGCACAGAATGCCAAATTTTGACTTTTTTTGCTCTATAAAAATATTAATAGCTTCAATAAATCTCAGTATATATGTTTGAAACTTTGGGAATCTTATTTTCTATCTAATATTTAAGTTTCCTGAAAATTTGGGGAAGATCTATTGAGAAATAAAAAAAGTTGAAATTTTGCGATTTTTTCATTTCATTCAGAGAGAATTTGTGGTCTACCAGGTGTACACCAGAAGACAACTTTCTTCCCTCGAAAATCTAGCAACTTTTTTGTTTGTGGGTGGGTTACAGATCTTTTCTATTAGATTAAAAAACATCGAGCTAATCGTCTAGGGCCAAAAAATCATACAAAACAGACCACTTTAAGGCCACAAAATAAGCAAAAGTTTAAAATTTGGCATCGAAATTTTACATATGACCAAAAATTTTACATTAAATATACTGATATAGGAAAACTAATACTTGCATGTGATAAAACTCGTAAAAACGAACATTTTTTAAATGGGCGGCAAATAAATATCTCTAAAAATAAAAAAGTTATTAAAGGTAGAGTCAGCTAATCCAAATCAAAATTTGGCACCGGGACCCTAATTAGGGTTAGGGTTAGGGGTTAGGGTTAGGGTTAGGGTTAGGGTTAGGGTTAGGGTTAGAGGTAGGGTTAGGGTTAGGGTTAGGGTTAGGGTTAGGGTATAGGCGATTTGGCATTAACGTTAACGTTCTAACCCTAGCGGATGTATATTTTGCTTAGGGTTGGTGTGTACTTAGGTTAGGGTTGCCTTTTTACCAACCCTGGCGTAGGATATTGTTACTATTTTTAGTAAATTTTACCGAACTTCTTTTTTCAAGGGAGAGTATTCAACAAGGGAAATAACAAAGTTTGGAATAAGTTTGAAATTTCCATGACATAGCCTACTTTGGAATTGTGTAGCTCGGCAACGCCTCGGCGTACAGACAAAAAATTTATATGTACGTGTAGATTGGAATGGGGACTACATGCTCATGTATACAGACTACGCCTGAGGTACCCCTTCTCCAGGTTGTAAGACTTCAAAGTTAGCATAATGGCTGTTTACGACTCGACATGAAAATTTGCTAAGTTATTTTTCCAATTTGCAATACTTTGGAACTATGTAGTTCGGCAACGCCTCGGCGTAGAGAAAAAAGGTTTACATGTACGTGTAGATCGGAATGGGGACTACGAGCTCATGTATACAGACTACGCCTGAGATACCCCTTCTCAAGGTTGTAGGAGTTCAAAGTAAGCAAAATGGCTGTTTCCAGGATTTTTTCAATTTATTGGCTTTGCTCAATATTCAATGATTCATAGATCGAGAATGCCTCGGCGGACGGAAGAAATGTTTACATGTATGTGTAGATCAGAATCAGGAGAACAAATTCATTTATGCAGACTACCACTCACGTGGTCCTTCTTCTGGTTGTAATAGTTCAAAGTCAGCATACCATGTATTTAGTTACAGACTTATATCACATATTATTATTCAGACTTAGCCGGTGTACCAAGCCGGTATCTGATACCATGTATTTAGTCGCAGACTTATATCGCCTTATTATTCTTCAGACTTAGCCGCTGTACCAAGCCGTTATCTGATACCATGTATTTAGCCGCAGACTTATATCACCTAATTGTTCTTCAGACTAAACCGCTGTACCAAGACAGTATCTAATGCCATGTATTTAGTCGCAGACTTATATCACCTTATTATTCTTCAGACTTAGTCGCTGTACCAAGAAGGTATCTGATACCATGTATTTAGTAGCAGACTGATATCACTGAATTATTATTCAGACTTAGCCGCTGT